>JAQQSU010014837.1:0-11318 GCA_028627135.1 Pseudochirops cupreus | reverse complement strand
TGTCTAATAAGACTCTTGGATCTTTTTTATGAAACCGAGTTACCAAAATTGTGTCTGAGTCATCTGTGCCCTCCCTTTTGGCCCTCTGGGTGGGAAGGGATAGCTTTCTGTTCTTCTGTTACAAATGTTAAATATTTTTAATTAAGCTCTTGCCGCACTCAAAAAAAGAGAAAAAGATGCCATCCATCTCTCTTTTTTTTCCATCTCTAAGGCAGAGATGTCCAACATTACTGTAGAGAATACAGAGCTAGAACTTAGGACAGAAAATAGACTTAGGAGTCATCCCAATAGAGAGGGACAGTTGCAACTAGGGGAGGGAATAAGGTCAATATGACAAAGAGTATAGGGAGAGAAAATGTGTAGAATGCTCAGTCTAGTAGTGATGACTAAGGTTTTACTGTGTAATTACTGACACTCATAATATTGACCCTGAGTAACTGAAGAGTTTACATCATGATAAAATAGCTCACACTTCTTAAATTTTCCTCACAATAATCTTGTGAAGTTGGTAGTGCATGCATTAGGATCTGCATTTTATGGATAGGGCAGCCCAAAGGAAGGAAGGAAGGAAAGAAGGAAGGAAGGAAGGAAGAAGGAAAGGAATTTTAAGGAGGAAAAAGAAATTTTAAATACCTGTTAGGTGCCAGGCACTACGCTAAGTACTTCAAAAACATCTCATTTAATTCTCAACCACCCTAGGAGGTAAGCTCTATTATTATCCCCATTGTACAGTTGAAGAAACAGGATAAGAGAAGTTCAGTGATTTACCCAGGGGCACACTCCTAGTAAGTATCTGAGGCTGAATTTGAACTCGATTTGAACTCCTGTCTTTGGGTCTCATTTTCTATGCACTGTATTAGAGTCAATCCTTGAACCTAGTTCTTGGAATGCAAAGTCTAGTGATTTTTTTTCCACCAAAAGCTTCCTCGTGGTGTGTTCAGTAGTTTCTTTTAAAGGAAATAGGTGAAGCATGAGATTCATTTTTTGATGGAAAGATTTCCATCAAAAAAATGCTTACTTCTTTTTTTTTCATGTTGAAAGAGTAAAGTTTCATTTAGCTCAAAAATTCATTGTGCAAGATACCGTGCTTGATAATGCAAATTACTATCTTTAAAAGTAGAATCTGTTAGAGATCTATATTTCCTTTTTTTTTTTACTGTGTGTCCCTTTCATGTTCCCCATCTCATTCTACCCCCCAGAAAACTATTCACTAATTTCCGTTTTTCTTCCCTCCTGCTTCTAGACTCCTTAACTATTACTTCAGGGTATGAAAATAATAACTCAGACTTATATAGAACTTTATTTTCCCCACAACAACCCTATGTGCTCATTATCATCCTGATTTTATAGATAAGGAAAAGAAAAAGCAAAGTGACTTGTACAGTAGGACATGGGGAGTAAATAGATTTGGGATTCAGATCTAGTTCTTTTGGCCACCCCAGAGTCAATGTGAGACTCTCTTGCCTCTGTATTTTTTTCCCCACATCATGGTGATCCCTTCTGTGCTCCTTGAAGAACTGTTTCTTTCTTACCTTCCTTGTTTACTCGCAAAGGCAGGCTATTTCAACAAAACAGCTTTTCTGGAATTCTGAGGAACCCTCCTCCCTAGATCCCCGAGTTCTATGTCATTTAAAAAGTTTATCCTCTGTTGCCTTCCCTTTCCCCTCTGTATCCTCACCATATTCACCTGACTGCCATATTCATCTCTCACTTCTATCCCTCTTCAAAGCCTTTGTTTGGGGCTCTTCTTGCCTCTCTCCTTCCCAGATCTATTTGCTAATTTGCTGGCTCAGGAGGTGAGAGTTTCTGCTGAGAAATCATTACCCACCAATTTGACTGAGTCTTGAAAATATCCCAGCCTTATTACTTGCCAGGCCACACTGGACCTCTGAATCCAAATGGCATTATGTGTTTCATTTTCTCCTGTTTGCAGTGAACTCTTGGTAAAGCCAGAGGGATGGTTTAGCTGGCTCAGTATTTGCTCTGAAATACTAAGACTCCCTGGAACCAGAGGTTTCCATCCCAGCAGGGTCAACAGAGCCCTTCATCTACTTGGGGGAGATCAATTGAGCTTCCTGTAGTTTGCTCTGAGGAGGGAGGATATGGGCCTTATGCCTAAGACTTCAAGCCCAGAGCATTGACTTTATTGTCAGACAGTGGAGTTTCCTAAGGGTGTAAGGTCCTCAATTTTCCTTCTCCCACTGATTTCTCTTTGAATGCCCTGGTAAGTTATAGTTTCACTTAAGAGGGTGTTTATCATAATGCACATACCCTCTTTTAAGTAAGACTTTGGTTGTTGTTTCTGTTGTGATTCCAATTTAAGTCAGTGAAATTTCTCTGCTGTCCCACTATAGGCTAGTAGCCTGCTCCTGTTCAGTAGAGCCAAGGTGGAACTAGATTCTCTGTCACTGCTATGATCTAATTCAATAAATGTTTCCCAGGTAGCCACAGTATGTCACATGTCTACTAACATCATCAGCATGACATGGAGCTGACTCTCAGTTTTCAAAGGTTCCACCAGTAGAAGATAAGCTCAGGAAGGTCCCAGCAAGTTGAAAAGTTTTCAGGTACAAGGCCAGCAATGAACTACATTTCTGCTGTCTCTGGACCAGCAAGGTTCATTTCAGAGAGCCTTATCACCAAAGAGCTGGCCACCAGGAGGCAAAATTTGGTCACACCAACTCCTGAGGATCACAGCCTAAGGAATGATGGGAAAGAGTACCCTCAACAGTGAAATCATAGATCTCTTGAAGTATCGAGGCCTCTGTAATACTTTGCATTATGTATTGGTGTTTCAAAGATATCCAGTTAAATTCTTGTTTTTTGAACCCAAATCCTACAACCCACAAATCCTAAAAGCCTGGAGAAAAGCCCAAGTATATAAACACTTAAAAGGGAAGCCACTCATAGAAACTAGGTAAAAAGTATTCCCCATAAACTATGTATAGTATTATCTTTATGTCAAACCTCTCTCAAAATCAAGGGCTGAGAGATAGTATAAGGAAGTTATTTTTACCCTCTTAGCCACAAGGTAATCCTGGGAAAGGATATGCTTAATAAGCCTGGTAGAGAGATCATCTCCTTAATTGCAAGCAATTTACAACAGTGTTAAAGTCTTCAGGTACTACACCCCATTACTAGAGCCAGATCCAGGTAGGATTCTCCCTCTCTTGGCCCCTCCCTTGTATTTTGGCCACAGGGCAAAACATTTTTGGTTGTTATTATTGAGTACGGTCATTTCGATTCAATTGGGAAAGAATCTTTAAATGCCAAGGATGTGCAGATCATCATACTGGATTCTAAAGATACAGACAAACAAAAAGATCTTGTTATCAGAAAGCTCATCTTCTGCTAAAGGGATACAGTCTGTACAGATCAGTAAATCCAAAGTTGGATGGTGGGGTGGCATATATGATCCATTAGCAGCTCCTTTGCAAATTAGAGTCTTAAGAGAGTGACTTAGAGAGTCACATGAACCAGTGTGTCAGAGGCAGGTCTCAGAGTCGTATCTTCCTGGTGCCCAGGCTGGCTCTCCAATCGTTAGCTAATTGTTATATCCACCTGTGGCCCATGTGCAAAGCCACACCAAGTCATTTCAAGAGGGAGACAGCACTAATATCTTGAAGGAGGTGGAGGGAGAGAGACTTTTTGTAAGAGGAAGGAGCTTCGAAGGAGGGGATTTCAGACTTCAAAATAAGGGGGAAAATGCATTATAGACATGGGTGGACAGACAGGCTCTTCAAAAGCACAGTAATAGGGGCAGCTAGGTGGTGCATTAGATAGAGCACAGGCCCTGGAGTCAGGAGGACCTGAGTTCAAATCCATTCTAAGACACTGTGTGACCCTGGGCAAATCACTTAACCCTGATTGCCTAAAAGCACGTGCATGCACACGCGCGCGCGCGCGCGCACACACACACACACACACACACACACACACACACACACATACACACAGTAGCAGGAGATGGAATGGAATCTACAGAGAGTGACTAGAAAGATGGTTTGAGGGAAATGAAGAGTGTGTGGAGGGGAGAATATGCAGAAAAACTGGAAGGGTAAATAGAAGCCAGGCTGTGATCTGATCATGTCACCCCCTACTAAGTAAACTCTGGGGACTACCTATTGTTTCCAGCAACAAATACTAAATATTCTTTTTGGCATTCAAAGCCTATCATAACCTAGCTGCCTTCAACCTTTCCAGTCTTCTTAACACACAACCTGCTCCTTGACATGTACTCTTTCATCCAGTGATGTGGCTGCCTGGCTATTCTATGAACAAGACACTTCATCTCTCCACTCAAGGTATTCTCTCTAGCTGTCCCCCCATATGTGGGATGGTCTCCCTCCTCTGCTCTGACTATTGAATCTTCAATTCCTTTTTAGGCCCAACTAAAATTCCACCCTCTATAGGAAGCCTTCTGTATTCCCTCTTAATTCCAGCACTTCCACTATTTTAGTGATTCTCTTTTTATCCTGTACGCTGTTTTATATGCATTTACATACTGGCTCCCCCATTAGATTGTAAGCTCCTTGAGGACAGGGACTATCTTTTGTATCCCTAGCACTTAGCACAGTTCCTGACACATAGTAGGTGATTGATTGATGAACTGTGACAGGTTATAAGTGGCGAGCTAAGGATTTATTATTTTATCCTAGTGGCATTTTAGAGCCCCTCAAGTTTTCTCACTGTAGCTGGGCATGTTCAAACATCTGTTTTAGGAATATACATTTGGTATTTGTGGAAACATAGGAAAGCAGAGAGCCTGGAAGCAAAGCTGACTGGGATGCTACTGCACCAGTCTGGAAGGTAGGAAAGAGAGCCTAAGTTAGAGTCAAGTCAATGGGAATGGAGACAAAGGCACAGATGTCAGAGTTCTTGGCAATGTAGCATTGAAAAAACTTGACATTTACTCAAAGATGATGAGAGGAAGCGTCAAGGATGACTGAAAAGATGGGAATTGAGGTAAATGGAAAGGTAATGGTATCTTCAACAACCACAAAGTTGGGAGAAAGGATAAGTTTAAGGGTAAAATAAGGAATTATTTTATGTTCATGGTGAATTTGAAATACCTGTCTCCTTAAGGCACATTCATTACCACAAAAGAGAAAACTACAATTCTATAGGGACTTCTCCACCCTAAGTCTATTCCCTTTGGCCACTGTTCATGTCCTTGTCTAGTCACACACACACACACACACACACACACACACACACACACACACACACCTTGCATAATGAACAAGTTTCCTGTCATTCTTCAGATGCCAAGAAAACTCTTGTCACCAATTCTAGATTCAAATGTAATAATTACAGACCTTGATGTCCTTTTTCTTCCTCTGGCACCCAAGAAGAGTGTCATCCACACAATGGAACAAGACTTCCTTGTCTAGGAGCTGATAAAAAACAACCCCATTTCTCACTCATTTTTCCACTAACATATTGAGGAATAATGTCCAATCAATTTGATATTATTTAAATCAACATCTCTGGCAGCTATGGCTGCCAGCCGGCTTGGGATGTCCAACTTGTGTTCCTATAGAATATACCATTCATTTTGGAAGAAGGGCATGAGATAAGGGATCCTTAGCTAAAATAGTCAAAAGTCTTGCTTACCCAGCATAAGTGGGGAGAGGTCAGTCTGTTGGAATAAATAAACTGATTTAGGAAATATGATTAAAGAAATATTATTTTGTTACTTTCCATTTCATTAAAACAATGCACGGTAGATTGACAAGTTGTTGCCAGGATATTTTGTCACAAAGAGACCCTGCATTTGGGAGGAAAATAGGAAAGAATGATGTGTAATTCAAGTGTTGTTAGTATTTGAGTAGTTACGCAGAGTGAAGTAAACACAAAAATAACAGCAGCAAAAATTAATGACTATAGTGGTACCACTGAAGATATCACAAAATGAAAACTGAACTATGTCATTTTTCTTAAAAAAAAAATCTGGTTCGGGAGAATAGATAATGAAACATATCTTTCCTCTTGACAGAGAGGTGGGAGACTACTAAGACAAATGGTGTATACATCCAGTCACATTATGGCATATTTTTGTTTAATTATTTTACTTTCAAGAAAGGGTTCAATTTTGAGTAAAAAGGAAAGAGAGAAGGAACTTATTTTCAGAATGACTGACATAAAACATAAAAATATCAAATGAGACTGATTTTTTTAAAAAATTAATACATAAAAATTCTTCAGAAGCTTTGTTCATCTAAACACTGCTCTTGAACTTTTGTTTACAATCTGAATTTTCCTTGTCAAACTTTTTTTCATAAATAGTATAAAGATAAACTTTCGTTCACATCATAGTTAATTATCATAAGTCTCAAATTAGTAATCAATGGTGTGTTATTTTGTGTCCTTGATTAAATATATACAGCTTAGATTCAATTATTTATTCAATCAGTAAACATTTATTATGTGCCTGCTGTGTCCCAGGTACCATGCTAAGTCTTGAAGATAAAAAACAAAGGAAGTGCAAGATAGTTCCTGCCCTCAAGGAACTTACAATCTAGTGGGTAGATAACATGTAAACTAAGATGTGCAAAGCAAAACATACACAGGATAATTAGAAAATAATTAATAGATAAAAGGCACTAGAATGAAGAGGGTTTGTGAAAAGCTCCCTGTAAAAGGTGAGATTTTAGTTGGAACCTAAAGGAAGCCAGGGAGGCCAGTGGGAGAAGTGAAGGAGGGGGAGCATTGCAGGCAGGAGGAATAGCCGGAGAAAATGCCAAGAGATGGAGTGTCTTGTTCATGGAACAGCCAGGAGACCATTACCACTGAATGGAAGACTATGTATCAGGGAGCAAGGCTTAAAAAGACCAAAAAGGGAGAAGAAAGCTGGGTTATGAAGGGCTCTGAATGCCAGAGGGGGTTGTATTTCATCCTTGAGGTGATAGGGAGCTATTGGAATTTACTTGAGTAGGATGATGACGTGATCAAACTTGCACTTTAGGAAAATCACTTTGGTGGCTGAATGAAGGTTGGACTGGATTTGGGAGAAATTTGAGGCAGGCTAGCCTGCCACCAGCAGGGATTGGGATGAGGACCTACCCTAGAGTGTTGGCAGTGTCAGAAAAAAGAAGGGAGGATATATGAGAGATATTACAGTGGTGAAATCCAGGGGCATTCACAACAGCTTAGATATGTGAAATGAAAAATAGTGAGGAGTCAAGGAAAACTACTAGGTTGTGAGCCAGTGGGATTAGAAGGAGGATGTTGCCCCCTATAGTGAAAGGGGAGGGTTTAGGGAAAAGATGAATTCTGTTTTGGACATGTTTAGTTTGTCTACTGGACATCCAATTCAAGATGTCTGTAAATCAATTGGAGATGTAAAAACAGAAGTCAGCAGTTAGATTGAGGCAGGACAGGCAGATTTGAGAATCATCAGCACAGAAATGGTAATTAAGTCCACAGGAACTGATGAGATAGCCAAGTGGACAGAACCCTAGTGGACACCTATGGGTAGAAGAAATTATCTGAATGAGGTGCCAACAAAGGACACTGAGAATGAGTGGTCTGATAATTTGAAGGACAATTGAGAGAATGGGGTCCTGAAAACCTATACTGAAGAGAGTATCAATGAGAAGGTGGAGATTCATAGTGTCAGGGGCTGCACAGAGGTCAAGGAGAATAACGATCGAGAAAAGGGCATGGTTAGCTCTTTGCGGGTCAGGACTAGGTATAAACAATGCCTTTTGTACAGTGAACAACATTTTTTTTTAATAGCGATAAACTGCACTAAGACATTTGGGACACCAAGTAGTGATAAATGCTTTGTGTGATAAATGCTTTGTCCCATTCTTCAGAAATATTTTGAATGCTAGAAAGATTGGGTTGGAAATAACCACAGTGTTCTTAACAGCAAAACCATATGTTCTGAGACTTTCTGGCAAGAGTAGATTTTTGCTAATATTTATTAATCAGATAACTCCTCTATACATATATCCCTATTAGTATGTGCTATTAACTTTAAAAAAATTAATTCTAGATCTACGATTTTATCCATATAGAGAACTCCTGGTGTGGAAAGGCTTACTGGAATTGCAACTCAGGAACTTGTTTTTTAAATGATTCTTGAGGATTGCCTAGGCCATTGACAAGATAAATGACTTCCCCATAGTCACACAGCTAATAGATGGCATAGGAATGACTTGAACCCAGTTCTTTTTCTATTTACTCTCCATGTTGCCTCTCTCTGTGTGTAGTAGTTCTGTAATGCATAATTACTGAGTTGAATTGACTCTTTCTCCAAAATGGTTATTCTGTTATACAACTATTGTGCATACTGGATCATTCTGATGTCTTATTTTTCGTGGAAGAAAACCAAGCCATTTTATCCTTTGATTCTCTTTTTAAAAAAAAAGTTCCCAATTTCCTTTGTGTTCTGTGCTCCTTGGTGACCAACAGAAGGACTGAATGCTGATGAGATGATGTTTCATCCTTTCCTGGGTTGTCATTTTTAATATAATTTATTTTGGACCTGAATACTGCTTCTTTCCTTCCCTTTCAGGGTCAAGTAAGAGCAGTTAGCAGATTATGCATGTATGAATTTTCAGATAGTACCTCCAGCCCCACTTATCTCTGGTCTTTCTGCTAAGATCAGGAAGTATATAACAAAGATATCTAATTCCAGGAGTTGACCCTGAACGATTTTCCAAGTCAGGGAGATCAATATCGAAAATTAGAAGAATGTTTATGGGATGTTTTGTTTTATCTGACTAAGTTCCTCACCTGACCAAGGATGCCTCCCAAAACTGAGGCCTCCTAACAACAATAGTTTCAATTCTCTGTTCCTTTTGTTCTTTAGTTAGCTGTCAGTTAGGACTCCGTATTGCCAAGACCAAAATTAGAGGTTCAATTGCTGTGATGTTTGTACTCTGTTCCATCAGTCCATCATTTAAGCACTTATAAATAGCCTACCATATATATGCTAGGTGATGGGAATATAAAGACAGTGAATGAAACAATCTTCACTCTAAAGGAGTTGTATTCCAATGAAGAAGACAACAAGCATTTATGTGAGTGTATGCAGAATAAATATACATGAAAAACAAGGAAATTAAGGAAGGAGGGTACTAGCATTCGAGGTATCAGAAAAAGCTTTGTGTAGGGATCATTTCTTTCTTTGTACTTGTATCCTAAGTCCTAATAGCACACTGACTGGCACTCAAGAAACATTTAAAAATACTTGTCAATTGCCAAGATGGTATTTGAGTTGTACCTTAATGGAAGAGAAGGGTCCCGTGAGGCTAAGGTGAAGAAGAAGTGTGCTCCAACCATAAGGTGTCATGGCCAGGACAAAGACAGAGATGGGAATGGAGCGCCACGTGTAGGAGCAGATAAAAGACTAGTTCCTCTAGATTGAAGAATGCACGAAGAGGAATAATGTACCATGATACTTCCCTCATATACAACCAGTCTTTTGCAACAACTGTCTTTTGTATTTTTGTAGTAATATCTCTTACCTTCATTTTCCTTCTTGCTCCTCACTGCATCCATAATAACTCAAGTCCTTCTCTCTCCTAACCTGGACTTCCATAGTATCCTTCTTATTGGTCTTACTATCTCTAATCTCTTCCCTCTTCAAGTATCTTCAACAACATACTCAAGTAATCTATTTAATGTACCATTATATCACATCCCTCATACTTGGAAATCTCCAGTGGCTCCTCATTGACTATTGATTAAAATAGAAACTTCTGTCCTTGGACTGAAAGGTCTTTTCCATGATATCACTCAAAACAACCTTTGCATCTTTCTTTTGTAAGACTCCACATTGTATGTTTTATATCTGAGCATCAGCTCTTTTTAATCCCATTCTCTGCTTGCTCTGTGCTTTTCCTCACACCATCTCCCACGTGTGATGTGGACTCTCCTCATGCCTTTTTCCATCTGTGTAATTCTCTTTGTTGTTTCAACATTGCACAACAGGTCCCACTTCTTCCTCAAAGCTTTCCCTGATCTCAAGTGAAAAGTTCATAGGATCAACTTAGTAGTATCTAGTCCAACCTCTCATTTTACAGGGGAGGAAACAGGCCCAGAGAGATTAAGTGACTTTGCTGTGATCTCATAATAGCTAATATTTGAGCCCCGGTTCTTTGACTCCAAATTTAGCACTCTTTCTGTTCTGTCTCTTCTCCAAATCTCTTTGCATTTACTTCAGTCTCCCTTGTATCATTTTTACTTGCATGCTCGCCTTTCCTACCACTAGTTGGAAAACTCCTTGAAACCAAGGATGTGCATCTATTTTTGGATCCCTACCCAGCACAGTGCCTTGTTGTTCATATTCAATAAGTATTTACTGAATGAGTGACCCATAAAAATCTGAACTCTCCTTCTGGAAACAAAACACATGCCCCTTTTTCATTATGAGATAAACAAAGGACTCAGTTCATCAAAAAGTTTAGAAAGAGACCTGGAGAAGTAAGCATAATATGCATACAGAACAATTTCAGTGATCCAAGATTCAGAAATGTAACACCTTCAGTAGTAAACTCAGTAACAAATGAATAGGAAAAGAGGAACGGCCCCATTTATATTTATAAATGTGAAAAACCAACCCGCTCTTATTAGTATTTGTGACAGCATCCCAAATAATGATGCTTCCCCCCCAGGTTAATGCAGTGAGAAAGTATGTTAGAGCTAAGAGGCCTACATAGTTGCTGGTATTGAAAATTCAGCCCGTTAGAACACGCATTTGTAAATCACTTGCTTTTGCAAGGCACTGTGTTAGATGCTGGGGATATAGTTTTTGTTGTTTTTTTAATGGTGTGATCTCTACCCTCAAAAAGCTTAAATTCTAGTAGAGGTGGGGAAATAAAGGGGTGCGCCAAGGGTTTGACTAATGCATAGAAAAATGATGATTGTCTTAAGGATGAAGAAACAAGTGTTAATCCCACTAGAGTTCTAGGCCAGTGCCATCTCATGGCATAGAAGTAACACTGGATTATGAAGGGCTCTGCTAGCAGGAAACATGGCCCTGGAAAGTGAGCAAAACTTTGGGTATGGGCTCCAAGATGCACTGCATGCTTGTACATGCTCTCTGAAGACAACCTAGTTACATCTACTGAAGTTCTTCACCAGAAGACTGGACCTCATTTGATAAATAGCATAACCCCAGAAGCACCTTCAAAGTGTCTACTACAAGGAGCAGCTAGGTGGCACAGTGCATAGAGCACTGGCCCTAGAGTCAGAAGGACCTGAGTTCAAATCCAACCTCAGACACTTACTAGCTGTGTGACCCTGGGCAAGTCACTTAACCTTGATTGCCTCTAAACACAAAAACAGTGTCTACTTTGGGGGTG
>JAQQSU010014836.1:0-11318 GCA_028627135.1 Pseudochirops cupreus | reverse complement strand
CCCATTGGTTACAACCCTTCTATATGACCAAACTATTGTACAATGTGAAAGTATTTGCAGATCCTATACATGATTGCACACCACCATGGGGGGGGGGGGGAAGGGAGGGGAGAAAATCTGAAACTCAAGTGATTGTGGAACTGAACCTTGTAAATTAAAAGTAAATGAGTAAATAAAAAAAATTTTAAAAAAAATTCTTTTCAGTTCCCAAAAGTTCACCTTTGGGTTGTCTTTTACAAAATTAGGAAAAATTTAAGTTTCTCTGAAGAACTTAGAAAAAAGAAAAAGCTGGTGATTTTTTTTTTGCAACACTGTTTGGCTTCAGTATTACCTAGAGGGTCATGAAGCACAGCCCATTTGGGGGACTTTATAATACAATACAAAATATACCCCTGGAATAGCTGCTGTTCCGCTAGTGACCAGGGGTGGGACTATCAAAAGAGTGAAGACGGGCGAAAGAGAAATCATATGGTAATTTTTCTGTCAAAAGCCTAAGAAATACATTTCGAAAACAAATAAATTTTCATAAAATTAGGGAAATTATTCAGGCAGAAAAGGGAAACCCTGCCCTTTTCCAAGACCAGATAGTAGAATGTATTTTATTAATCAGTCTGCCCCAGATATTAGGAAGAAACTGCAGAAATTGGCAATGGGACCCTAAATACCTCGGGTCCAATTACTGGAGATGGCCTTTGGAGTATTTAACAACAGAGACCTAGCTGCAGCAGAGGAAAAAGACAACAGGGAAAGGGCTAGAGACAGAACATGCTCAATTCTTGGCTCCTGCTATGGCCAGGAAAAGGCCTGAGGGTGCTTCTGATAACTCAGGCGGTGGGAAAACCTCCTTTCAATGACACAAAGAAGGCCACTGGTCCAAGGAGTGCCCCTCCAGGGTGGGCCCCCCCCAGAGGCAGCCCTAGGAACCTACACCTGTGGGACCATGCCCATGTGACCAGGAGGGACATTAAGGGAAGGATTGTCCAGAAGATTGAAAAAGTGGTGGAGCCACCCCTCTCCCCCAGTCCCCAGTCCTCAAATATTCTTTGAATGCCGGGGGAGCCTGGGGCTTGGCAGCACTCCCACTTTCTCCATCTCTATCGCTAAGCCACGGGCCAAAGGTAAGGTTACCCACTTTATCATGGCTAGGTTCTGTTTTAACCAATTACTCTGGCCCTATCCGGCTCTCAACCCATTGGGTTATGGGCATCAAAAGGGAAAGTAAGGAATGTTTCAAGACATAACTTCTCCCCTGCCTATTTGAGGATCTGTTGTTTGAACTCTACTTCCTTATGCTCTCTTGATAGTGAAACTGGGAAGTCAACTTTCTGTAGTTAAATCTCCCATCTCCCTTTTCCCTCTATTTACCAGACCTCCACCTATGTCGCCCCCCCCCTCCCCTGCAAGTGTGGGAGACAATTAAGTCAATTGCTTGGGATCAGGGAATTCCTGGGCAGGCTACTCATGCCACCCCAGCTACTATCTGCCTCCTAAAGTGTCCCCCCCATCGCCATCAATATCCAATTAAGCCAAAGGTCTGGGAGGGCTACTCAAGGGCAAGGAGGGCTACTGACTCACTCCCTCTAGAGTGGGGTTCCAACTAGGATAATGCTTCGGAGACTTTGAAAACTAAATTGACCACCACTCCAAAACCTTTCACTCTGTATGTGGATGAAAGGAGAGGACAGGCTTTGGGAGTCCTAACCCAGCCCTGAGGACCTGACCCCAGGCCCGCTGCCTATTTTTTCAAAACAATTGGACTCAGTGGTTGCTACAGTCATTCTAAATGAGGTTGCTTCTGTAAGAAGGGATGTTATGGTACCTAGTTTTGCTCCCCAAGTTATACCGAGATAAAAAATAGCTGTGGGGAGGTTCACTGATTTTATTTTACTAAGACAATGGCCATCCTAGCCCCAAGGGAACCAGAAAGGTAGGGGAATAACAATAGCTAGGTCTTGCCCTGCACAAGTAACCTCACAACCACTCCAAGTAATTTGCATAAAGGAATTGTAAGGAAATAAAGTGAGGAAATTGAGGAAATTCAACTAACCCTTACAGGAAGGACAGAACCTAACTATATAACCTCAGTCCAGCTTCTGTATCAGTGTGGGTATGTTCCTAGTGAGAATCACACCTGCAAATTGCCCACAGTTGCTGAGTTCTTTCAGTGAGAAGGAGTTTGCTGTTTTCCTAAGAGCCCCCAGGGAAGCAGTAGACCTCAGTGCTAACACCCTGAACCCGCCTGGGAAGTCCTGAGATCTCCACAAGCATATTTCTCACACCTCAAGTTTTTAGTTAGCCAGCCCCCAGAAGTTCTGACTTCCTATCGAGTTCAGACCCTCCCTAAACACCTCCTCTAGTCACCCCAGACTACCTGACCACCCCTAGTTCCCTCCCATAGTCTTTCTGTATATAAGATCCATCTTGCCTCCATAAAGGTACTAAAGATGAGGTGCCCCCTAGAGTTCTCCTTGAATCTTCCCAGTAAGGCATTTGCCTGAGGCCATAGGCCTTTCACTGTGGCTCCGCCCAAATCTTTAGAGCTTTAGCTAGCTGAGATACAATCTGGCCCACTTGTCAATATAAACACAAGAAATTCTACCCAATGTCTATCCAATACAGTGAATCCTTAACAAACTTTATTTTACTTTGGCTGAAAAAAAAATTCTCTTTTTTAAAAGTAGCTCCTTTTATTCACTGTGGCTCCGCCCAAATCTTTAGTGCTCCTTTGTCAGGCATTTTCCCACCCTTGATCCTCCAGTTCCACCCTAGAACTGGCCTAGCCCACCATTGTCTGTGGTCTCCAAGTAGCCTCCAGCAACTTCCCACCCTTAACCACTCCTTCCAGGAGTCTGACCTCATTTGACTCCTTCTGAGGCCTCTCCCCAAATTCCTCCTCCAGACCACCCCAAGATTCCTCTCACAACCTTTCTGTATATAAGACCCCATCTTCCCTCCTTGTGTGAGAGTTATATAGCACAGACTTGCTCTGGCCCACTTGTCCAATGCAAGTGTCACAGATACTCTTTATCTGTGGCTCCTTAAGAGTCTACCCAATATGGCGAACTTTTAATAAACTTTGCTTTTCTTTAGCTGAGAGAAGGCTTGAATTGTATTCATTTGACAGGACCCCATGTGTTAGTATTTTGGGGTCTCAACTAAGATTTCTTCACTAAGATTCAATCTAGCTGAGATTCAATCTGGCCCACTTGTCAATATAAACATAAGAAACTCTACCCAATGTCTACCCAATACAGTGAATCCTTAATAAACTTTATTTTACTTTGGCTGAAAAAAAAGTTCTCTTTTTTTAAAGTAGCTCCCTTTATTTACTTATATAATGGTTGCTGTTATCATAACTTGATTTGAATTCTGGTGAAAAATTGATTTAAAAAAGTAATAGTAATTCTAACAGGATACTTTTCTTTTTTCTGACAAACCTACATCTCTGCCCAAACTTTTCTAAACTAACTTATCTAGAAGCAATTATCCTAGTAACCTGAAATACATAACCACCACATAATTAGGCATTATTTTAACTAATTCAGTGGTTCTCAACCTGTGGGTCGAGACCCCTTTGGAGGTCGAACAACCCTGTCACAGGGGTCACCAAAGACCATTGGAAAACACATATTTCCAATGGTCTTAGGAACAGTGACACCACCCCTCTGTCTCCAGGCAAGTCCGCCCACATGCAGATACACCCAGATACGTCCACATACCAGTATTAAAGGGTTGTGGCATTGGAAAGGTTGAGAACCACTGAATACATTATGATGTATTAGATAACATAATATTTAGTATATAATGCATCTTCCTTAGTACAAGCTCATTCTTTACTGTTATATAAAGAGCAATTTGGGGGAAGTCATTTGTGTCTTGAGTGTAAAAATGCCAAAAACAATGCCTCCCTAAAACACAATGGAAAAACAAGAGTAAAGCAGATAAGACTTTCTGCATCCCACAGGAAAAGATCAAGAATTTACATAGTTGATTAGAGATACAAATCAAAACAACTCTGAGTTACCACATCTCACCTACCAGATTGGCTAACAAGACAAAACAGGAAAATAAATGTTGAAGAAGATGTGGGAAAGTTGGAACACGAATTCATTGTTGGGAGCTGGGAGCTGATCCATCCATTCTGGAGAACAATTTGGAACTATGCCCAAAGGGCTATAAAAATGTGCATACCCTATGACCCAGCGATAATGCTTCTAGGGTTGTATCCTAAAGACATCATAAAAATGGGAGGAGGACCCACACATACAAAAACATTTATAGCAGGTCTTTTTGTGGTAGCCAAGAACCGGAAATGGAGGGAATGCCCAGCAATTGGAGAATGGCTGAACAAGTTGTGGTATAAGAGTGTAATGGAATACTACTGTGCTATAAGAAATGATGGGCAGCAGTGGGTGTGGGCGACGAGGGAGGAAGAGAAAGAATCTAGAATTTAAAGTTCTATAATCAAATGTTAAAATATATATATATATACATATACAATTATTGTTATTATTATTATTAACTACATCCAACTGGGAATTAAGATACACAGGCACTGTGGCAGGGAGATCCATCCTGCCCTACCTAAAAGTCAGAGGGGCGAGGAGGAGGACAGAGGAGAGAGCAGATCGGGGGAGGGGTTGGTTATACACTGGGATGGCTGTTTTGAGGTGTTGGGTAGGGGAAAGATGGGGAGAAAATTTGTAACTCAAAATGTCGTGGAAATGAATGATGTAAACAAGAAAATAAATAAATTAATTTAAATAATTATTAAAAAAAAAGAAATGATAGGCAGGTAGACTTAAGAAAAATCCGGAAAGACTTATATGAACTGATGCTAGGAGAAGGAAGCAGAACCAGGAGAACATTGTACACAGAAAACAGCCAAAATGTGCAATGAGTAACTTTGATAAGACTTAACCCTTCTCAGGAATTCAAGGTCCTAAAACAATTTCAAAGGATTCAGTGATGGAAAATGCCATCCACCCAGAGAAAGAACTTTGGAGTCTGAATGCAGAGCCATTCTTTTTGTTCTGTGTTGTTTTTTTCCTTTCTCGTGGTTCCTCTCATTTGTTCGAATTCTTCTATACAACATGACTAATGTGAAAATATGTTTAATAGGAATGCACATGTAGAGCCTATATCAGGCTGCATGTTGTCTAGGGGGGGAAAGGAGGGATAGGGAGAAAATTTAAAATTTATGGAAGTGAATGTTGAAAACTAAAAATAAATTAAAAAACTAAAAAAAAGAGTATTACATAATTCAACATTTGTATATTTTATAGGCATTATTAATAAACAGCAGGGTCCAATCAAAATTGCCTTGAGCTATATGGAGATCAGGTCTAGCTTCCAAATCAACTATTAGCCTCTTAACTTCTCTCACCTAGATTCTTCAATCTGTTAAACAACAATAATGTCCTACCTACCTCACAATTTACCTGAAATGACAAAACCAGGATTTCAAAAATGTAAAAACATTATATAATGCAACATAATTAGTTTTTCCTATGACTGTCAAAAAAATTCCTCTTCCTCAATTCCCCAGTAATTTTGGAGAAGCAAAGACTAAATAACAAGTTTCCCCAGTAATCTTTCTGAGGAAAACAAAAACAAGAAAAAAATCCATGCTTCATTTGTTCTTTAGTTTTAGGTATGGATTGTGTGTCACTAAAACAGCTGCCTAGAAAATTCACCAAATAATGTTCACCACAAACTCACAAATTAAATGTAACCATCAATAACAGAGTTTTTGGGGCGGCTAGGTGGTGCAGTGAATAGAGCACCAGCCCTGAAGTCAGGAGGACCTGAGTTCAAATCCAGCCTCAGACACTTACCACTTACTAGCCCTGTGGCAAGTCACTTAACCCCAACTGCCCTACTTTCCCGTCTCCAAAAAGGACAAAAAAAAAAAAAGCAAAAAAAACAACTGAGTTTTCACTTGCTATGAGTATTTACCTATTTTACTGTCCACTTCCAACTACCTAGAACTCGATATTCTGTATCACAATTTTTACTACTTTTTTTAAAGCCAAAATCATAAATTCAGAACCAGAAGGAACCTTCAAGGCTACCTAATCCTAACCCAGGAGTATATTTAATTATAATCTGCATTTTTAATATTTTCTCCATCACCTTAAGTCCAGAACAATAACAAAACAATAAACAATAAACCAAGCCCTGTAGTTTGCTAATTTCTGAGGTACAAATGCTTACTCTGAAAATTTAACAATCTCATTTGAAGATTGAGTCTGAGCTGTAAGCTGCCTTATGTTAGAACCTACCTAATGCTACCTAACACAGGGTTAGCCTACCTAACACAAGGTTCTTAAGTAGGAAAATCACACTTCAAACCCAAGTTCTTTATTTAATATCCTGCAATCTTTCCTCTGTGTCACTTCAAATGAGAAAGCATCTTGGGTACAAAGGTACGATTAGGAAGGCTTCCGTTATATCTATACTCTGGCTTTTCCCATCACTTATCTCCCCAAAAGTATCACAACAAGCAGAAGAAAGGACAGGACAAATTCTTAACTGCTGCTGACCAAGGATGAAATCTTGTTTTTTTTAACAAATCAGTTATAACAAACAAGATGTCAATTTAATCCTTACAGTCTACCTCCTCTTCTCCTGCTCGCCAACATATGTGGAAGTAACTTTTTAAAAATATATTGTTTTGTTTCCAATCAGAACTTTATGCTGGTGTTCTTTGTTCCATGCTAATTTTTCATTCACACATAGTCTTCAAGGTCTACTAAATCGAAGGATTTAGTTTCAAGAAACTGTAATATTTTGCTTTTCTACATTGAAATGAAAATATAACCCACTTCTGCCAAAGAGGGAATTTGTTCATTCAACTGACTAAAGGTGACTAGAGCCTCCAAAATTCTTTATTTAAGATTACCAAATATCTAGGATCAGCCTTGGTTAGAATTTTTTTTTAAAGAATTCTGTAGGCACTAAAAAGACTCAGTCAAATACTGTGTTGGTCGATTATATCAAAGAGCAGCAGAAGCAGCACTAGCTTTGGAATCAGAGGAAATTAGAGGCTTAAATTAAGTTAGATCCTCTCTCCAATTCCTTCTCCTTCCTATGTCCCATCAGCTACTTACAATGCTCAAAAATCTAAGATCTGTACTAGGAGGTAACAGATCATCAGAGATGAGATTTTTCCTGTACAAAAGGGGAAAGCTGCAAAAGCACCTTTGGAGTTATCACATTACTACCTCAATCTAAAAATAAATAGTTCACAAATCTGATTGAGTGACAAGGTCCCTAGAAGGTATAACTACTTATATAGGCTGATTTCCCCCAAGCATCCTTGGTGACCCCTCCTTCTCCACACACCTATTTGTCTTCCTAATTGGCTACTTCCCATCTTTCCCCACTAGAGCATCTGCACAGGTGTTGTAACAGATACGTAGAGAATGTGAAGCCCTCTCTCAGGGTGCCCACACATTTCAGTTTAAGACCCCAGGACAACTTGCTTGAAGGGGTCTTTAAACTCAACCTAGCTTAGCACTCTTCATTTTGTGAGCTGGCCTTGGCTTTCCCTTCTGCCTGGCTTTGAGTTTTATTCCCTGAAGACTTTCTTTTGTACCTATTCACATTCAAAAGTCAGTTAAAATCTAAACTTTTCCCTTCAGTGACCACCTCAGCTGTAAATGATCTCTTTTTGTCTCAAACACAGATGGCACTCATTACATTTACTACTGATCTGGCACGTATTTACTACCTTTTATCTTTTCATAGTTCTATTATATCTAATATAAACTCCTTGAGGATATAACATATCTTCTTCTTTACAATCTCAATAGCATGGGGCACAAAGTAAGCGTTTCACAAATATTTATTGATTTCTTCTAAAGACCAAGTGAGAAAATCAATGGGCATAGCTGGTCAAGAGGACTAAGACTAAAGGACAGTTCTGATTCCCCAGGCCAACATATTTCATACTATCACAAGTTATATTATATAAATGACTCCAATAACAGGATCCATAATATTCAGTTCTCTTTCTGATAAGAAACCAGAATTGCTAAAATGTTTTTAAAAATTTAAACAAAAAAGCCCGTAAGTCAATATGGTGACCTATAAATAACAACAGAATGCTTACCCTTTGTATGTAACTCAGATCACCCCGCTGAAACCAAGGTTGAGGCTTGAAATCACTACAGTTGATTGTTTTACGAAGCATAGTGTCAATTCTTGCTATAAAAAAACAAGAAACCAAGATTTCATGAACTAATATGACCACTGAACAAAACTATATACAAAGACTCAAATACATATTTCCAAAGTTATATAAATAAACTATTTTAAAACCAAACCTCATTTTTAACTGAGCACATCTTATTACTAAAAGAATTCTGTGAATTCTTTCCAATATCATCCCCAATTTATGTTAGGTTCTGATTTTATTGTATTAGATTTTCTTAAATGAGACAATTACGTCAAGGTTTCATATTGTTTATCCCCACGTCACATACAAGCTCACCAATGTAAAATTATTGTTAAAAAAAGGGGAGGAGGGCAAAAAAAGGGAAAAAAACAAAAGAGAAAAGGTAGAGAAGGTTGAGGTAAACATCACGTTGCCCTGACACTTAGCACTTTAATCTAGGTACCTAGCAATGTGAACTATTACCCAAAATCACATAAATATGCAGCAATATTTTATTATGATGACATTCTGAAAAGAAGTTCCAGAAAAAAAGACTACGACGAATACAGGAAAGTATGGAAAGACTTAAAGGAATGGATGCAAAATGAAGCAAGCACAATGAGGAAAAAATATACAAAACAACTACAATGTAAGTAAACATAACAAAAAAATCAAACTGAACACAGTAAAATTATAATGACCAAATTTGGTCCCTAAAAAAGAGATATGAAAAGACACCTTCACCCACTTCTTTGCAAAGAGGGATTATAACAGATTGTTTCAATACGTTGTTATTTCTGAATGTTTTTCTTCCCTAGTTATTCTTGATTATAATGTATGGGAAGAGGTAGGAGGGTCAGGGAAGAGAGAAATGCAGTAGGAAAACAAAACAATAAAAATATTTGTTTTAAAAATAAAAAAGTTCTAGCACACCAGACAGTAATGGCTACAGGGTTCTACTTATGGGCTTCTCAGGAACAAAACAGGTTTGATCTCCACCCTCTGCATATACTGGAAGGTAAGGAAGAATGGATGAATAAATGAGTTGGGAAAAGAGTCACTGGCTATGAACACAGCCCAAGAAATACTGACCTGATGTCTTTAGTTCCCTCTTTTGTAACTTTTGAGAGGTTCCTTTGAAAACCTTGTACTGACTACATGAGGATGGGAGCCAGTGACCTGCAGTGTTATAAAGATGATCATCTACTTGAGGATGTTTAGATTTATTTATCAATCAACCAATAAGCGTTTATTAAGCACTTACTATGTGCCAGGCTTGATACTCGGTGCAGAGCTGAAGGTATAACAACAAAGATGAAATAACAGTCTTTGCCTTCAAGGAGCTCTTGTTGTGTTTAGGAGAAACAACACATACACACAAATACATACAACAGACATTCAAAGTAAATACAAGGTAATTTCTAAGGGGAAACACAGCAGATGAGGAAAGGGCCTCCTATAGAAAGGGGCTCTTGAACTAATCAGTGAAGAAAACCAGGGATTCCAAATGCCAGGTGATGAAGAAGGATGTCCCAGGCAAAGGAGACAGCCAGCGCAAAATAAAAGAGACAAGAAACAGAATGTTTTATATGAGGAACAGCAAGGTAGCCATTTTCACCAGATAGAAGAATAAGTAAAAGAGAGTAACGTGTAAGTCTAGAAAGGTAGGTTGGCACCAGGTTGTCAAGGGCTTTAAATATCAAACTGGGGAAATAAATAGTAGTTGATCCTAAGGGTAAAAGGAGAGTACTGGAGTTTATTGAGCAAGGAAGATGTGACTTGGTCAGACCTTTGCTTTAGTTACTCATATTTTGGAAGCTTGTATAAAAAGGATGGATTGGAAAGTAATGCATCTGTGAGAAATCCAATTAGGAAGATGCTTCAGAAAAGCAGTGATGACCCTTGTGAACTGGTGTGGTAGTAAAGATAAAGGGAAGGATGCAAAAGATAGTGGGAAAGTAGATTTGAAACTGATCGGTCTTCCTTAACATATCTTTTTGAAAACTGCAAAAGAATAAATGAATGTCCAGAAAGAAGCCTAGACAGACAAGTACAACTTTGGAAGCTACAAGTTAAACCTCTACATTGAAAAAAGATTGAGTATATCTAAAACTTAGTTGGTGATATTAGAATGGAGTTCAAAAGAGACAAAGGCTGACACATACATCTGGAAGTCATCTGCATGAAGATAACTGAACCCATGGGAACTAATAAGGTCCCCAGAGAATGTAGAGAGAGGAGGGCTCAGGAAAGAGCTATAGGGTATACCCACAATTAACACGTGGGACACAGTAATCCAACAAAGGAACCTGAGAAGCGTAAAAAGACTGAAGAGAATCAGGAGACAACAATATAACAAAGAGGGAATGGTCTGTGTCAAATGCTAAGTCAAGAAGGATGAAGACTGAGAAAGGAGGAGGGGATTTGGCAGTTAAGAAAACACCGGTACTTTTGGAAAGCAAGTTTCAGTTAAGATGATGAGTTTGGAAGCCTGAAAGCAAGGGACTGAGATGTAAGAAGAGGAGGTGAAGGCAACAAATGTAGACTGTTATTTCTAAGAGTTTGCCTATCAAAGTGAGGAGAGATATAGGATGATAACTTGAGGAGTGATAGGGTCAAGTGAGGTTTTTGAAAACAAGCTATTATGGATGGAGTTATTCTTGGTTCTTGAAATAATGGGAATATTATACCATTTGTAATTCCTTGTTTTACCTTGTTTGGGGGTCAGATACTTAGCTAGCTGATTTATATGATGTAAAATCAAAAAATCAATTGCAAGGTTTCCTGTTTGGGAGTGAACCAAGGACCAAAGAGGCAGATGAACTACATCTCAATGGTGAGGAGTTAAATTCAATCATTTTTCTATAGAAGATGCCCTGTATTTATATAAGCAAAAAGGAATCATCCCTTCTCAGAACTCAATCCATAGCTTCTTAAAAGCTGGCTTCTAATACCATAAATCCATAAAATTTAGTTTACCAATAACATTTTATAAAAATATGTATACTAGTACAAAATTTTTTGTTGATTTTAAACAATCACTTCCCAATAACTGCCTAGCCCCATAGCCACCCCTATCAACAGCTTTACTACTTTTTTTAATGGCTCTTTTATATTTAGATTATTTCCTTGGAATTTATTGCAGCCAAAAAAAAAA
>JAQQSU010014835.1:0-11318 GCA_028627135.1 Pseudochirops cupreus | reverse complement strand
TTCTTCTCCTCATTGGCTTTTTGGGCCTCTTTTGTCATTTGAGTTAATCTATATTTTAGGGTGTTGATTTCTTCAGTCATACTGCTGACTCTCTTTTCATGATTTTCCTGCAACATTCTTCTTTCTCTTCCCAATTTTTCTTCCACTGCCCTTATTTGGTTTTCAAAATCCTTCTTCATCTCATCCCTAGCTTTAAGGCATTCTTCATGTTTATTGGAGGCCCCTGGTGGGGGCCCTCTGGCTGCGCTCTCCTCCTCCCTCTCTCTCCCATGATCTTTCTTTTCCCCAAAGAAGGAATCTAGGGTTTGGTTGTAGTTCTTACTTTGCTTCTTATACTTATTCTTACTCGTGGTTGGTCAGTCCATGATTTTTTTTAAAATCTCTGTGGAGCTCTGCTTCCAGAAGGGGAAGCTCTGTCCCAAATTGCTGAGGTCCTCCTGGCTTCCGTAGCTCTCAGGAAGGTGCTGGGACCCTTCCTACTTACTTCTGACTCACTGGATAATGAAGACTCCAAGACCGCGGCCCAAGATGGTGATCCGGATCCGGGCTGCTAAACGCGAGAGCACCGGCCTCAGAACAATCGCTTAGTCCCCCTGCTGTCTGCAGGCCACGGGCGGGAAGCTGCAATGCAGAGGTGGTTGCAAAACCTCTGCCTTTTGCTTTTCCGCTCTGGAGGCCTTTTGGCCAGACTGCCCTCTTTCCTGATTTCTCAATCTTCACTGGCCAAGTTCTCAACACCGCTCGCAGCTGCCGCTAATCTGCTCACTGCTCCTCTCGTCCGGCTGCCCCCGGGGCTCAGCAGCGGCTTCAGCCCAGGCTCGTTTCGGTTTGCAGTGCTGATATCGTTCCTCGTTGTCTAGGTGACTTTAGTGGGAAGTATCTTTGTGTGCGTTTTGGAGTTCTAGGATTGATTTAGAGTCCGATTTTATGGGTATTTTGGGGTGGCTATGTGAGAGCTGCGATATGTTGCTGCTGCTATGCTGCCATCTTGGCTCTGTCCCCCTCCCCCAACCGCCATTTTCATCTTTACTATAAAAATTCTTCCTCATGCACATCTTTTTTCGTGTGAAAATTCTCCTTGTTTTACCTATTGCCTTCCCTTGTTTCCAAGTGCAACCATCTTTCTGACTGCTTCATTGGTTTGGAGATCATTTGAATGTAATCAAATCACATCCATGCCCTTTTCTCTATCTGATTTAATAATGATAAAGTTGGCATAAGTTTTACATTTGTAATCTTCCATATAGTAATGTAAACAGTTTAATTTTATTGGAACTCTTATGATTATTCTTTCATATTTACTTTTTTATACTTCTCATGAGTCTTGTGTTTGAATGTCGAATTTTTTATTCAGCTTTGATCTTTTCATTAGAAATGTTTGAAAATCTCATATTTTATTAAATATTAATTTTCCCCAAAAGAATTATATTCTGTTTTGTTGAGTATGTTATTCTTGATTGTTATTGTACTTAATTTATTTCCAGAATATCCTGCTTAAAGCCTCTTACTCTTTTAACATGGAAGCCACTAAACATTGTGTGATGCTGACTATAGATAAGCAATATTTGATATTTTTCAACCCTCTGGATGCTTTAAACAATTTCTTTTTGTCCTGGGAGCTCAGGAATTTTGGGGACATTTTTTATTTTGGGATATCTTTTAAGAGGTGATCAGTGAATTCTTTTGATTTCTATTTTGCCCTCTGGATCTAAGACCTCTGGAGATGTTAGATCTTGATCAATTTTTCAGATTACTTGTTTTTTTTTCCTAATAAGGTATTTTACTTTTTTTTTTGACTTTGTTTTATTGTTTCCTGGAGTCTCAAACAGCACCCACTTCTCCAGTTCTAATTTAAGTATATATATTTCCTTCCTCCCTCATCACTCACCCTCAGTGGAAAGACAAGCAATTCAATATGGGCTGTATATGTGTAAGTACTCAAAACATCTCCACAATGGACATATTGTGAAAGACTGACTATATTTCCCTCCATCCTATCCCATCCCTCAAATTTGTTCTATTCTCTGCTTTGTCCCTCTCCCTTACAAAAATGTGTGCTTCTAAAACCTCCCCCCCTCAACCTGCCCTCCCCTCCATCATCCTCCTTTCATCCCCTACTCTCCTGTAGGGCAAGATACGCAATTTAGAATGTATGTCTTTCCCTCTCTGAGCCAAATTCAATGAGAGTAAGGTTGACCCATTCCCTTTTGCCTTCCTGTTCTTCCCCTCCATTGTAACAGTTATCCCTTGCCTCTTCTATATGAGATAGTTAACCCCTTTCTGTCTCTCCCTGTCTCCTCTCATTCTATTCCTCTCCCACCTCTCAATTTCACCTTTTAAAATATCATCCCTTCCTATTCAATTTATCCTATGCCCTCTGTCTATGTATATCTGTACACATATATACAAACACTCACATAGGTATTCATATGCATATGTACCCTCCTATATAGACATGTGTATGTGTATACATACATACATACATATATATACATATACATACATACACACACACGTATATATGTATATGTATATGTGTGTGTGTGTGTGTGTGTGTAAACATTTATATTCCCTTCAACTATCCTCATACTGAGAAAAGTTTCATAAATTTCAGTTATCGTTTTTCCATGTAGGCATGTGAATAGTTCAACTTTGATAAGTTTCTTATGATTTCTTTTCCCTGTTTACCCTTCTCCTGCTTCTTGTGTTTGTATGTCAAACTTTCTATTCAGCTCTGTTTTTTTCATCAAGAATGCTTGAAAGTCATCCACCTCATTGAATGAACATATTTTCCCCTGAATCATTATTTTCAATTTTGCTGGGTAGGTGATTCTTCGTTTTAATCCTAGCTCCCTTGATCTCCAGAATATCATATTCCAGGCCCTTCGATCCCTTAATATAGAAACTGCCAGATCCTGGGTTATCCTAATTGTGTTTCCACGGTATTCAAATTGCTTCCTCTTGGCAGCCTGTAATATTTTCTCCTTTATCTGGGGACTCTGGAATCTGGCTATAACATTCCTAGGAATTTTATTTTGGTCATCTTTTTCACAAGGTGATCGGTGAATTCTTTCAAGTTCTATTTTGCCCTCTGGTTCAAAAATATCAAGGCAATTTTCCTTGAGAATTTCTTGAAGAATGATTTCTAGATTCTTTTTTTGATCATGGCTTTCAGGTAGTCCAAAAACTTTTTAAATTGTTTCTCCTGGATCTATTTTCTAGGTCGGTGGTATTTCCAGTGAGATATTTAACATTGACTTCTATTTTTCATTTGTTTTGATCTGTTTAATAGTATCTTGGTTTCTCATAACATCATTTGTTTCCATTTGCTCCATCCAGTTCTAATTTTTAAGGAATTATGTTCTTCAGTGAACTTTTGTACTTCTTTTTCTATTTGATCTATCTTGTTTTTTAAGGAGCCCTTTTCTTCAGTGAATTTTTGTTCCTGTTTTACTCTGAGGACAATTCTGTTGTTTTTGTTTTTGTTTTTGAAGGTTTTTTTCAGCATTTTTCTTTCTCTCTTTTTTTTTTTACCAATCTGTTAATATTCTGCAAAATTTTCTTGAATCTCTTATTTATTTTCCCAATTTTTCATCAAGCGCTCATCTCTTTCTTTAATTCTTTCAAGAATTCATTCTGGGGTTGAGTTCAATTGATATTTTTCTTTGTTTGTAGCTTTTTTCACATTATTGTCTTCTTCTGAGTTTATGTTTGGTGTTTCCTTACAGTGTAGTGGCTTTTTATGGTCAAATACTTTCTTTAAATTTTCATTTTGTCATTTTTCCAGATTATTTGTTGACTTTGAACTTCATGTTGAAATTGGGTTCTGCTAATGAAGGTGTGGGGAAGCAATGAACCAAGCTTCTGGCAGTGTGTGTGTGTGTGTGTGTGTGTGTGTGTGTGTGTGTGTGTGTGTGCTGTTTTTTCAGAGCTAGTTCTGGGGGGTCTGAAAGTTTTTTGTGCCTCCAAGAGGGTGTGATCTTGGGAGAGATATCATCATTGTTCCCCTGGTCTACACTCTGGCCTTTACTGAGGTAGAGCTCCTGGTCCTCTGCAGCAATAAGCAATAAAACTTTTTGCCTTGGATATATGACCAGGGCTCCTGTTCCCTTTTTACTACTCCCTAATGCTTTTCTCCATTTTGAAGTGTGATTCAGAATTGCATCTGGCAATAGTGCTACCAATCAGTGTCAGCTATACTCAGTACATATAAAAAGTCCCTTGTATTCTCTTTCTGACCAGTGATTCAATTCCTTTCCCATCTCTGGGTTGAGTGTTCCCAAAGCTGTTGCTATCATTGCCACTGTTGCTGCTGCTGTGTTCCTGGGATCTAGAGAGGCACCCAAGTGGCACACATTTCTCCTGGAAACCTCCTAAGATTTCTTAGGTAGGAAAACAAATCTCACCATGGCTTTTTTTTTTTGGCTATGCCACTCTAAAGTTTGATTTGAAACATTATTTTAAAATTAGTTGGAAGGAAATGTTAAGATATTCCAGCTGGGTTGCCTCTAATCATCCATCCTGACCTGCAAAGCGACCCAGGTATTCATAATTATCAGAACCAGCTTGTTCCTTTTACTACCACACTGCAATGACCAGGAAGCCTCTCTCAGATAGAACTGTAACTCTTTTACAACAATGATTAGAGCTATGTAACGTAATTAATTTAGCAGGTAATTAGCCCTTAGTAACTAAGGGCTAAGTACTTCTGTGAAAGAAACAGAAGGTGTGAACTCTGTCTCCTGTTGTTGACATAACAGGAAGGAGTTGGCTGAGATAGGAAGCCAGTGTGTGTGTATGTGTATAAGAAGAACCAGAGAGAGAGGCAGTCAGAATCAAGAACTTTTACTCCTTGTGGAGGAAGCAGAATTGTTTCAGCATCTCGGAGCTGGGCTGCTACTGGACTGAGAACTGGGTTGGAGTTTTCTGTGGGACCAGAATCTCATGAAGGCCAAAGTGGCTTTTGCGTCCTGGAAGACTGAGATTTCTTCTGGGGCCTAGGGCCAGCTGAACTGCTGGAGGACTGAAGAAGCATGACTGGGATAAGGCTTTGTTTGTTTGTGGCTTGGTTGATCTTTGAGTTCCTGGAGAACAGAAGTTGTGAAGGGTTTGAGATATGCCGGACCCTGTAAACTTCCATGTGTAACAAGAACTGCCCAGAGGACTGGACAAGAACCTGGGAACTTTCTACCTCTGAATCCAGGTGACCATTTGGTGGATTCAGGTAGGAGCTGGGACCATGGAATGGGATCCAGGAACCTGAGAGACCACCATGAGTCAAGATGAAGAAAAGGTCTCTCCTTGAATATTGAACATATGATGAAATTTAAGTTTACTAGACACTGAGGGGTGGGGGATTTGTGTAATTTTCTAATGATTGCATTTAGTTATTAATGATACTTAGTAATTGTGAATCTGGATAAATGACTGATTAAGTTAACTTATGATTGTCCCATGAGTGGAAGACTGACTTTTATTGAGATATAATTGAATGATTAAGTAAGGAGGATTTCCCCCTTAGGGAAACCAGATGATTATTCTTTTGTTCTTTGTTCTAAATACTGTGGCCACTTTGGTAAAAAAAAAAAAAAACTATGTGGCCATTCTAATGTTAAGCTGTTGTGAACACTATATTGCAATTTTCTGTGATAAGATGTGATGTTGTGAATATTATACTGTACCTTGATTTTCTGAGAAAGTTTGCCTTGATTTGTTATGGAATAAATGGAGTGCTCACTATACTGTGTAATCAGAACCTTAAAAGCTGTTCACAGTAGCACTCTTTTGGGAAGCTGCTTGTGTGTGGCGTTACTAGCTATGAGCCACCACAATCAGCTAACAGTGGACATGTTTAACTACCTATGCCTGATGCTAATTAAAAATCAATGATTCTGAAACATATCTGAATTAGGATAATAAAATTATGTTTTAATTGCTATTAATAACTATAACTATTACTAACTGAGATTTTGTGTTTTTAAAGCCAATGTCTAAGGATATATGGGCAAAAACAGAATGTGAAGTAACTGGGGCCACAGATTCCACCCAAATCATCTTTGAAAGCATTCAGAGGAAGTTGTTCAAGAACAAAAGATTAAGTGAAAAAGAAAAGACCATCACCACCTATTGTTCTGCATCAAATTTCTGCCTTTATTTCCAATACTGGGCAGCCATAGAGCCCTTGACTTTTGTGTTATATGAGAGATATCAAAACCTCCCTTTCTACCTACATGATCTATAAAAAATATAATTAATTATAGTGTGCCAAGAAGTATTAGGCATTGTGGGGTATAACAGAGAAATAAAGATGCTTCCCTGACTTTAAGTAACTTCTATAATTTTGCTGAGGGAGCAAGAATCTGTAATATGAAATGATAAAATAAAATCATTTCCAGCTTTAACTGATGTCTGAATAAAATTAAAAGAGAAGAAAAGGTAAGACAGTCCCTTGGTTAAGGATTAATTGGAGGAATCTGGTCCATTTAGTCTGAAAATAAAGGAGAAGACTGAGGATGGAGATGGGAATGATAGCTGTTTTAAGGATTTGAAAGGCTGAAAGGACTTATTTTGTTTAGTACCAGAGGACAAAGCCAGGAGTGACATTTGAATGTTGCAGATACAAATTTAGGCAGGGGAATAAAAATACAAACAAAAATAAAGCATTAAAAGTAAAAACAAAACCAAAAAAAACCATTGCTATTAATTAGAGGTGTTCAAAAGTGTATAGGCTAACTGGAACAGTGATATGATCCCCCTTATTGGACATCATCAGAGGCTCAATGGTTGCTCATTGGATGTGTTACTGGTTTGGTCTAGATAGCTACTGAGGTCCCATGTAACTTTTAGATTCTGACATTATTAAATATCAACCAAGAGCTTATATATGAGTATAGTGTTTTAATAAGGGACAGACCAATATTGGCTTGAATAGCAAGGGAAGACTTCATGGAACAGTTGGGAATTCAACTGGGCCCTGAGGAAGAGGCAAAAGAAGGGTATACTGAATGCAGAAGAGTAAGACATAAATCAGTTAGAAAGATCTGTTCCTTGATTGGAAAGGCACATATTTACCAGAGAGCAAATTTGGTCCTAGTATATAAAAAAATAGAGAAAAATATTAATCCAGTTTATGAATGCATCAACCTCTTTAACTTAACTTTTTTTCCCCACATGGGATGTAATGTGGTTAAATTTAAATTAAGATAAACACCATTGACATGTGAGATTTAAATCAGAGTATACAGTTACAAGCAAAATTTGTTGGATGGGAATGTGAAGGAAGAAGGGAAACTGATGTGCATAATAACTTGGTCCTTGCGGATTTGGGATACTTTCTAGCTTATAAACCATGATAGAGCTCCTATTTTCTTTCAAAACCCTGAAGGGACAGTTAGGAAATCTGATGTCTTCACCCACCTTCATAAGTCTACAGTAAGTGTGAGTACACTTTTGTGATATAGCTTCATGAAGTTTTTAAAACACTTTCAGTATCTAACTGGCCATTTGTGTTGTATGCCAGCAGTGTGCCTCTCTACAAAAGTTTCTCACAATAGATGATTATTTCCTAAATCAAAAATAGTTGTCCCCTGAAATAGCATGATCTGTAAGGAAAATTAGATACTCATGCTTTGAAAGTCAAGAAAATTCCTTGAATTCGATTGTGAGACAGGAAAAATCCTTACCTGAAGTTTTCTGTATCTCATTAATTCTTTTAGTAAAAATAAATGTTCTATGAAAATTTGAAAATAGTTTCTCTATTTTTAACCTGCTTTTCCTTGCTACTGTTACTTAGGCCTTTTAACCACCATAGAATCATAGAACTAGATCAGGAAAATACCTGAGAGAACATGTAGTCCTATTATACCAACTCCTCCACCTCTAACCCTTAATACATGGAAAGTGAAGCCCATAGAGATGAAGAGACTTACTTCATCTCACAGAGGCAGTGTATTATGGATGGGATTTGAACTAAAGATCTCTGATAGCACAGCCAGTGCTCTTTCCACTGTCATTACAAACCCAAGATTTCTTAGTGTGGGGTGTTTATTCACATTCTTTAGGAAGGCCATTTAATGCATAGATAGCATAGATAGCCAACTATAAAGTAGGATTTGAAAAATGTCTGAAAGATTTCTATATAAACATGCACACACATACACATATGTTCATGCATACACACATGAACACAGATACATAACCCATACTACATACCTGCATGCTTATTATACCCATATGTGGACATTTGTTTACACATTTAGAAATCCACACAAGGTATATGTGAGTGTATTGCACACATGTATGATATATGCACAACATATGTGTGTATAGGCAGCATGATGCACACGTTCACTTGTATATATGCACACTCAATGTCATGTGTTCATATTCACACATGTACATAGTTAACAAAACACATGTAGGCAAAATATAAGTGGACCTTTATATACACACACACATAAACACATATGCATATGTGTAGATGCATAGGAATACATACGTATGCACATTTATACTACTAGTGTTATGCAGGTGTGTGTTTCTGAACATGTGCATGTATGAATACATATCTATAAATACATGTGTATATGTGAAAGTTCATTTACAGAACCTCAAAATTTCTATCCAGAACAGAAACAATTGCTACTTACACTTACTCTGAGCCATCAAAACCCAATAATGAGCATGATAAGGTTTGTGTTGGGATCTGTTATTGGCCAGTCAGTGAGAGTCAGAGTGATTTGGGCTTAAAGGTATAATCAAGTTATTGTATTTGAATCCCAATGGGCTTTATCAAAGCCTGATTTTTCAGAGTTATATTTCAAGAAATTATAATACCAAGTATAAGCATCCCTTAAAAAAAAATGAAGTAACCTTCATAGTTAATGACAAGGTGAGAAAAGCAGTATTGGAGTAGAATCCAAAAAAAATGATGAAATGATATCTGCTCAAATCCAAGGCAAACTATTGAACTGCATAGTAACATCAGTCTATACTTCAACCCCTGATCCTGAAGATGTCAAAGTTGATCACTTTTATGAAGACCTATTTCTTCTAGAAATACCATTAAAACATATGTCACATTCATCATAAGGGATTGGAACGCTTAAGTAGAAAATCAAATGATAATTGGAATAAAAGGCAAGTTAGGCCTTGGAGTATAAAATGAAGCAGGGCAAAAATGAATAGAATTTTTTCAAGATAATTAGCTAGTTGTAGCAAACATTTTTCAACAACATGAAAATAACCAGATGGTCGGCATAAGAATCAGATCAATTATATACTTTTTAGCAAAAGGTGGAAAAGCTCCATACAGTCAGTTAAAGCAAGATCTAGAGCAAACTGTGGCTCAGAACATGAGCTTCTTATTTTAAAACGTAGACTTAAATTGAAAAAGTAGGGAAAATCATCAGATGATATACGTATGACATAACTAACATCTCTTATGAACATGAAGTTGTGGTGATGAATAGATTTAAGGGATTAGATTGGTAGATAAAATGTCTGAGGAAGTATGGACTGAGAGGTTCACAATATCACAGAGAAGGCAGCAACAACAGCAAAAAATTCCAAAGAGAAAGAAAAGCAAGAAAGAAAACAGATGTCTGATAAAGCTTTACAAATAGCTGAGAAAAAAAAAAGAAAGCTAAAGAGAAAGGAGAAAAGAAAAGGTGTACCTAATTGAATGAAGAATTCCAGAGACTAGTAAGGTGATATAAGGTTTTATTAAATGATCAATACAAAGAAATAAAAGAAGACAACAGAGCAGGATAGACAAGAGATCACGTCAAGGAAATTAAATATATCAAGGGAATCTTTCATGCAAAAATGTGTGTGATAAAAGACAAAAATGGTAGGGACTTAATGGAAGAATAAGAGATTAAGAAGAGATGGTGAGAAAATACAGAACTATATAAGAAATATCTTAACATCACCAATAATCACAGTGGTGTGGTTACTGATCTAGAGACAGATATTTTGGAGAATAAAGTCAAATGAGCATTAGGAAGCATTGCTAACATTAAGGCTTGTGAAGGTGATGGAATTCCAGCTAAGCTACTTAAAATCCTAAAAGAAGATGTTAAAGTGCTAGAGGAGAAGGTGATGGATGGCAGAGAATGAAACAGATAAATAATGTCATGGTACCAACGAATAGGAGTTTGGACAGATGTTGGAGATGGCAGAAGATAGAGGTCCTGCATTCTATGGTCCAGGTGGTCAGAAAGATTTTGATACTACTGAACAAATGAACAATGATGAAACTCATTCCTCACTATCTCTTCCCAATGACATGATATTAATTAATCAATTAACTAATTAATTAATGACCTTCTGCATATTCTCCATAGATCTCCATGTACTCCTCATGCTTGAAATTTCAAATGTTGAGGAGGCAGAGCAATACATAAAGCCCCCACTTGTGCCCTGTGCATATTTAATCACATAGGGAATAAAGTAACTTCGCAGTTAATGTTAGTGATTATTGCTTAGAAATTGACCTAAGTGTTGTAGAGGAGAAGTATTTTGGACACACTTGTTCATTAGTCATTTGGCTTTATCTTTCCCAGTTTAAAGATTGTTCTTCCAGGTAGATTAAACAGAAGTTAACTAAGAGTTGAGTAGTTCTGTCTCCCATCTATTATACAATATATTTGTTCAATTTGGAGAGTGTATGAGGGCAAGGACTAAATAAATAAAATGATTAAACATAACGATGTCAATTTAATCCATATTTAATGATGTATCCTGTATTTTCTTGATTTTTTCTATTGTTTGCAACATATTATATATACATACACACATGCATACATATATGTATTTATGTACGCATATATATATGTATGTATGTATGTATGTATGTATGTATGTTTGTATATGTGTGGTGGATCTACCTGCTTCACATTTTTACCCACTCCATTAAGCCACCAATGTGATTTTCCTTAAGCCAGGGTCAGACCATGTGATCCTCCTTTTCAAATTGCAATGGTTCGCTGTTACTTGTAAGAGTGAATAAAAAAATCTCCTGCTTAAGGATTTTGCTTTTCATACCTCAGCCCACCCCCTACCTCTCTAGTCTTCTTACATCTTACTCTTTGCCACATACTCTTTGATCCAGTGATGCTGGCTTCCATGCTACTCTTTGAATGGGGCACTCCATTTTTCAGCTCCAAACATTTTTTAACTGTTAAATCACATTTATTTTAAATGCTGTGTTAATTGAACAGTTAAAATAAATATTTAGAAAAGCAATATGTGTATATATGTATATATATATACATACATATATATATATATATATATATATATATATATATATATAT
>JAQQSU010014834.1:0-11318 GCA_028627135.1 Pseudochirops cupreus | reverse complement strand
TCTTAATGAAATGGAACCTAGTTCATGATGAGGTCTGTTTCATTTCTGTCTTTGAACTCTTAGCACAGTGTCTGGAACGTAGTAAGCAGGCAGTAAATGCTCAGTGATCAGTTCCCATCCCTGTTTGAGAGTACAGACATTTAGGGGAGAAATTTAAGTCACCATTTATATCAGATGCCTACTCTGTTATTATGTGGGGTTACTGGAGGGAGCCCAAGTTTAGATAAGATATCAACTCCCTGCCATTAACGAAAGTTATTTTTTTGTCTGGACCTGGAATTTCATTGACATAGGAAATCCCCTCTACCATTGCAGACAGGCACCTGTTCTACAAGTTGTAGTCTTAGACAATTGCTTGAAACACTGAGAACTTAAGTGAGTTGCCTGTATCCAAGCCCAAAGCCTCTTGGCCACATCCACCAGGTGTGGTCTCAGAATTTGTGACTTTCTAAGTTGTCTTTCTTGCTGGCTGTCTTGACCCTTTTCTTCTCTGTCCCAGTTTTTCGTTCCCTTCATTCCCACTTTGGAGACCTGGAAACCAGCCATGAATAATTTCCTAGTTTGCCTCTGCTTTGAGTTCCCAGTCCCTTCAACCCAGTCAAGAGAAGCCTGGTAGCTTTGTTCCTCTTTCTGCTTCTGCCTTAGTCCTTTGTTCTGGGCCTGGGAGGTGGGCCATCATCCCAGATCTGTCAGAAAGCTTTTCTTCTGGGAAAGCTAACCTCAGTGTGTGTGTGCTTGAGTTTCAAAAGAAAGCAGTGTTAAGGTAAGAATGTTCCTCCTTAGCTATACCAACAAGATTTCATCTCTCTTTTCTACACCTCTATCCTTGCAGATGATTTACAGAAGTTACCAAAGTAATTTGGTTTATACCTGTCAACCCAAGTCAGTCCTGCCCTGCTTTATCTTTATTCCAACTGCCTCCATCTCTCTTTGGACTCTCCTTACTACCACATTAATAGGACATCAGCCTCGGTAGATACCTAGCATTCCTCCATGAGCCTATCTTCCCAGGAAAACTAAAGAAAAGGGGAATAGTGTAGTCAGGCTATTTAAATCCACAAGTACATGGCTGCTTAGTTCTCCCCATCGCCCACTGGCAGCTGTCCCCAAAAGCCCATATTTGTCTGTCTCGGCCCCTTCAAAAATAAATCCCCTAAGGGGCAGAAACAGGTGCCCCAGCATCCTTTTGGCTCCTAAAAAGGGACTCTTGCTGCCCTGTTCCCTTTCCAAATGGAACTGGCCACAGCCAAGAATGACATGAATGGACACCTGCACGAGTACATGGAAATTTGCAGTATGAAGAGGGGTCTTGATGCGCAGATGGAAACGTGCTGTCAGCTCATCACCCAGTCTGGAGACCAGTGGAGCACTCCCCATTCCTCAGCTGCACCTGGAAAAGAAACAGAGGCCCAGACCAGGCCTAATGGATGGGAAGCCCAGTCGACTATTTCTGTAGAGGTCTGCTTGATATTTTTGTTATAACCAACTCTACACATCAGCCTAGACCAGCACCTCTCAACCTGTGGGTCGCAACCCCTTTGGGGGGGGTCGAATGACCCTTTCACAGGGGTCTCCTAAGACCATCAGAAAACACATTTCCAGTGGTCTTAGGAACTGAGACAAGCCTCCTCTGTCCGTCTCTAGGCAGGTCCGCCCACATGCAGATACACCCAGATACGCCCACATACAAGTATTAAAGGGTTGCAGCATTAGGAAGGTTGAGAACCACTGGCCTAGACAGTTGAATGAAACGTATAACAAGTTGTACAGTGCTGATCTCGGGACTCCATTGCTCTGGTCCCTGCCCTGGCCTGGCCACTTGTCCTAAATTGCCAGGTGTAGTTTTCAAGGTTGCACAGGAGAGAAGGGTAAGTGCAGGGGGGTGGGGACAGATGCTTATACCTGGCTCAACCTCTTGCTGAGTCTTCATTTCCAGTAACATATGTATTGATCTTCTGTGGAGAGGTTTATTAATTTATTCATTCCTTCAGTGTCATTAATTATGGGAATTAGGACTATTTCTCCTGTTTTGAGAGAGGAAAATGGGCTTGGGAGTGGTGGTGGAGGTAAATTAACTGCCCCACCCTAGTCATTCTTGACCCAAAGTGATTTTAGTGAATGGAAAACCTAGGTTCTGGCCCTGCCTCTGGCTGTGACCCTGAAAGCAAAGCAATTAACCTATCTCTCAGTGCCTCGGACAGCTCTTTGAGACTTTAAATTTCAGAACAGTCATGGCATCTGTATTAATCTTGGGTGTTTTCTCATACACAGTTCCCTAGACCAATGAAATCCTAAGGCTAAATGCTTACTAGATCATTTCTCAATACTTATATATAATAGATACAATACAGCTGATCTCAGTACTTATGCCAGTGGTTGAGTAGTGAGCTGGGGCCCTGGCAATGAGAGGTAAGAACAACAGGGTGAGAAGTTTGATTCATAGTATGGCTTCATAACCAGAACAGGGGTACTTAATGTTTGTTTTTAAAACTTTGAGTTCCACATTCTCAACCTTCTTGCCTCCTCACCCACCCCCACTGGGAAGACAAGCAATTCAGTATAGGTTTTTGTCTGGGCCAGCCGGACTTGGGAATTCCAGGGGCCCCAGAGTACCTACTGTAGCCCTGCAGTTGCGCCTGGTCGCCCCAACGACCCTGCAGGTGCTCTCAGTCACCCCAACGACTCTTCAGAGGAGAATTCCGGATATGGACAGAATAGTCCGACACACCTCAGTGGAGTGGCCAAGCGTCTTTATTGTCTTACAAATCTCTTGCTGCTGTCCCCCCAGCCTTATTCGCCTGCCCCTTTTGTTCCCTTTCCTTCTGCCCTTTTGTCAGGTGTCCCAGCAACAGGATCCTGATAGGCGGGGAGTGCTCCTCCATTGATGGTGCATGCTCAATGCCCCCGTGTTTGACATGCAGTCATCGAGGCAGAGTACACACCTGGATGCCTCTAACCCGCCTCAGGTTTTCCTCATTAGCAAGGACACACTGACCGAGGTCAGACATCTAGGTAGGCAACTAGCTCTAAGGGGCCCTTACAATCTCCCCCTTTTTGTTTTGGGAAAAGAGGGCATAAGCATATACAACGTATTATTAAGATGTTGCACTATACATTCACCAGTATCATTAAAGTTGACAGCAAAAGCATAACGGGGGTCAGTAAAGCAAACTCCTCCATAAGAATGGGTGTCATGTCCAGTAATGTTCATGATCAGACCGCCTGGACCTACATTAACCATCCAAGCATACCAGGTGCGATTCTTTGGGTCTTCTGTGAATCCTGGAGGGAACAGTCCCTCCAGGAAAGGGTGCTTGGCCTGAAACCAATGTCCTACTAAGTCCTGCTGTCGTAGAGCGGCATCAGTCAGTTCTGTCCAATAACAGGCCTGGGTAGCTGGTATGATGGTCAGAACGGTCAGCAGTTGACACAGGCGACCCCATCTGGTCCTCCATCTCCGCCGCCATCTCCATTTCTCTCTCTGGTATCTTGTTGGCGAGGAGACGAAGCCACTTCGTGGGTATCCATTTGCCTTTGGTTTCTCCATCTGGAATACATAAGCATACCCCATTCCCCAAAGGGTTATAACACCCTGTCCCTCCAAATCCTTCTCTGGGTCTTTCCAGGTGGCCCTGGCCTTTGCCAGCATGGAAGGAAGTATCGGTGTCTGTGTGGTGACTGGTGGGAGCCCTTCAACCTGTGGAGCTGCAGCGTAAAAGCGCATAGCAGGAGTTAAAAAATCAATGGAAGAAAATTGTAGGTGGAGAGGCGATATGTAACTGTCTCATGGTGAGTTGGCCCATTTTTCCTGTCCGCCCCAGACCTCCCCCTTTTTGTTTTTGAAGGAAGGTGTTAAGCGTACGGTTCGCCCTTTCCAGGATGGCCTGACCGGTAGGGTTATAGGGAATTCCTGTGACATGCCTAATAGAAAATTCCTGCAGAAAGGAAGCAAAAGCTTTAGAAGTATAAGCTGGGCCATTATCTGTTTTTATGGCCAAGGGGGGTCCTGCAAAAGAAAAACATGTTAATAAGTGATTTATCACATGTTGGGCTGCCTCCCCTGCCTGGATGGTGGTCCACAGGAACCTGGAAAAAGTATCAGTAGACACATGAATGTACTGGGAGCCCCAGTGGATGACATCCATTTGCCACAACTCCTGGGGGCAAGTCCCTCGAGGATTTTCAGAAGGAACATTTGGGGGTGGCCTGAAGGGAGCGCAGGAGATACGGTGTTTCACTATCTCCAAGGCTTGTTGTTTGGTTAAGGCATATGATATCCGGAGAGAACAAGCTGAAAGATGAAAAGTGTTACGGGCTGAAGCTGCCTTTTCAACAGACATAAAGGACTTACTGCAAGGAAGAAGAGAATCTACATATCTATTTCCTTCAAAGATAGGTCCGGATCCCATGGTGTGGGATCTCACATGCATTATATAGACAAGGTATGCTCTTGGGCTTCATGTAATAAGGAAGCAATAGAAGTGTGTCTTCTGAATATAAGCTTGAGGAAGTCTCTGCATAGCTGACACAGCATAGGCGCTATCAGAAACAATGTTGCAGGATCGAGGTACTTTCACTAATGCTTGTATTATGGCAAACAATTCATTTTTTTGTGTAGAATCATATGGAGTGGCAAGGACCCATTGTTGTTGGAGATCTGGACAATAAATGGCTGCTTTATGTGATTTTGTAGCATCTGTGAAGACATTGGGTCCATCCGCTGGATCCTGTGACAGCGGAAGTGGTGTTTTCCAAAAGGGGCCAGAATAAGGGTGAATTAAAGAGAGGTTCCTAAGGGTTTTATGGTTACAGTGGTTCCTATGTATGCCCATAAGAGATGATCCTGAGCAATAACATTTAACATAGATTCTTTAAAAGGCGAATGAAAAAAGGGGGTAAGTACCAGAGAGCCAGACAGCTCATTGGATGGCCGTCCACACAAATTTGGCTAATATATCTATCCAATTAGCTATGACTTTAGAAGGACAGTGTAGATACAGCCGTTCAATAGGTCGCATGCCTTGATGGAGAACAGCATATATAGGTTTATCTTTAGCTACTGACAATTCTAGTGGCTTATCCTCAATTAGGTGGGTTGTGGCGGTCCAGGTATTTTGAATCATTATAGACTCCAGGGCCTCAGGTGTCCACTTACGGGGGGATTTTAAGGATGGATCACCCTGCAAAATATCATATAATGGCTGCATAAGAGAAGGTGGAATAGGCACAACTGTGCGGAGCCATTGTAGAGTCCCTACCAACTGTTGGAAATCATTCAAGGTAATGACCCAAGAAGTGTCAATAACGGGGGGATTGTAAGGATACCATGGCATCATCCATAATATGTCCCAAATAGAGAAAGGGGGGTTTTGTTTGTACCTTTTCAGGAGCTGGGAAGAGACCTACAGCAGCCAAGGCGGTTCCGATAGCTTGATGTAAAGCCTGTAGTGTATCCTCCCTATGTGCAGCTAAGAGAAGGTCATCCATGTAGTGGATAATTTTACAATCAGGGAACTCTTGTCTGCAAGGTTGGAGTACTTTTCCTACATACCACTGACAGAGAGAGGGACTATTTTTCATACCTTGTGGGAGGACCTTCCAGTGATAACGTTTGTATGCTGCCTCACAATTAGTAGTGGGTACCGTGAAGGCGAATTTCTCATAATCCTTGGGATTCAGGGGAATGGAATAGAAATAATCTTTAATATCAAGGACCACTGTTTTATACCCTTTAGGGACCATAGCTGGATTGGGAAGTCCCGGTTGTAATGCTCCCATAGGCTCCATTGCACCGTTGACTACTCGGAGGTCAATGAGCATTCAGAACTTTCCTGATTTTTTCTTTATCACAAACACTGGACCATTATAAGGGCTAAAGCTTTCTTCTATATGTCCTGCCTCTAATTGTTCCTGTACTATATCTGAAAGGGCTTTTCATTTTTCTACAGTTAGGGGCTACTGCTCGACCCATATGGGTGCATCGGTTACTCAAGTCAAGGGTGGCAGGGCTATTATATGTATTGTTAGAGCAGCGGCCCCCACCCATTTGGGGGCTGAGAAACCAGACTAACATTCAGTGCTTTCAACAGGTCCCTTCCCCATAGTGAGTTACGAAGGCCGTGCACTATGAGGGGTTGGAATGTCCCTCTCCGCCCATCTGCCTCCCATGTAAGGGGTTTAGCGGAGACAACTGCAGTCTGGGTCCCTCCCACTCCAGTAACAGTGGTGCCAGAGGAGGCAGTTGGCCAAGAGGGCGGCCAATTAAGGGCGCGGATCACTGAACCGTCGGCTCCAGTATCCAACATTTCTGCAAAGGGGAGACCTTGAATGAATATTGTTAGCATAGGTTTTTCCCAGGATATGTGTTGACAGAGGTTGATATTCATGTCTTCTAATGGCAATGCCTTTGCAATGGTCTGCCCAGGTGGTAAGGTTACAGGATGAGCATGGGGATTAGTGACAATTATTTGAGTATCCCTGGGCATAAGTTCTGTCGTATGCACAATGCATGGAGCATAGGCAGACAAGCCCACAATCAGCCATCTTTGAGGAAAAGACTGGGTCTCCAGGGGAACAGTAGTCCACGGTTCTATTATAATCCCCACTGATGGCGTCACTGGCCAGTATCCTGATTCCTTAGTCTCTTGTACTCCTCCTCAAAGGAGGGTGTGGCTGTTTGCATAGGGTATGCCATGGGCAGACGGGTAGGGGCCCGCAAGGGGCCCTTCACCCCGTTTCCCGGCGGGTGTGCTGAATTTTTCCTACATTGTTTGGCAAAATGTCCTGGCTTGCCACATCCAAAACAATTTTTTCCTGCCTTTCGAGAGCAGTTCTTTTGGAAGTGCCCTGCCTGTTTACATCCGAAGCACCTGATGCCCTGCTGTGAGGGCCTGCTCTGTGACAGGCCTTGAGTCACCCCCTTAGCAATAGTGAATGACATAGCCTCCCTGTCCAACATGGCATAGTCCACATTGGAGCACGACTATATGATATCTTCCAAGGGAGCATCTGGGGGGAGAGGGCTAGTGGCCTGTGTGCAGGCTTTATTGAGGCCCTCTCGAATGAGACAGAGAAACAGCAAGTCAGAGCCAGGACCTTTTCCCAAAGTCCTTTCACAAGCCTCCCTGACCCTTGCAATGAAATCTGCTATGGATTCTCGAGGGCCTTGTTTTAAGGCGCTCAATTTTTTGTGTGGTGTGCCGGTGGGTTCAAGAGAGCCCCAAGCCCTAATAGCGCATTCTGCTATGACCACGAAAACACCTGGGTCTAATCGAACTTGGGTGTCAGTGGCCGCATAAGGACCCACCCCTAACATAAGGTTTTTTGCTGCTGTATTGTCTTGCTGGGGATTATGCTTCAGCCAGTTGGTGACCTCCTTAGTCCACAAGGCTTCCCACATTACTGCTTGTCCTGATTGTTAAACAGGTGTTTGCTACCAAGCGCCAATTGTTCTGGATAAAAGCAGTGTTTCTAGTAATATGGTTAAGCATTTGCAGCACAAAAGGAGAATTAGGACCATAAGTAGCATAAGAGGATTTTAACTCCTTCAAGAATTTGAATGGTATAGGATTATATTGTCGCGCTCTGGTCAAGGGATCTGTTTCAACCGGACAGGCTTCTATTTCTTTGATCCGTTCAGACATCTCTTCCCACTCCCCAGCTTCTATGGCTGCTTGCAGAGTTGCCTGCACTGGGGACTTAAAGGGTTGTGCAGGCTTGACCCGTATTTTGGAAAGGAGGGTTGGTAAGGTCAATTTTTCTTTCCCTCTGCTAGGTGGAGGTGGCAGGGCATTTTTCAACTTTAAATTACAAATCTGTTGGGATAGCTGCAACAAACAATGCTCCAAACTCTCTAGTTTTGCTTCTGTAGACGCAAATCCCAGAGGAGCAGATGGAGCGGTGGGAGAGGAGGAGGAATAAGGCGGGAGAGTTGGATATAAAGTTTTTGGCTCCTTCTTCTCCGGCCTGCTTCCCCCTGTCACTTTCCTCCCCTAATGAGTCCCCTGTCTGAGCCTGTGCAGGACAAGTCAGAGGGCAACGAGGAACTCCACACAGGGCTGCTTTCACTATACCAAAAAGAGTAAAATCTAAGTCCGTCAGCAGCCCAGGGGAAGTTTCCTCATATGAGGTCATTTGATGACCAATGATGTCTGTTTTTTCTGGGTCGAGCCCTGCATATTCCACCCAGGGGGACACAACAAGAAGATTACTGACAAATTTTACGGCACTGCTTGATATATACCTCCGTTCCTTGTTTTTTTGCTAGTTTATAGACTTGTCTGCCATACACCTCCACCGAAGAGGGTGTCACGATGGGGAAGCTAAAATCACTCCCCATCACAAGTGCCTCTACACACTCCCAGCCTCAACTGCCCCGCTTTTTAAGCAGCTATCTGTCCCTCAGTACTCAAGCCCCTGTTTGCAGCGCCACCTGTCCCTCAGTACTCAAGTCCCTGTTTATGGCGCGGCCTGTCCGGGCCAGCCAGACTTGGGGATTCCAGGGGTCCCAAAGTACCTACCGTAGCCCCACAGTTGCACCTGGTCGCCCCAACGACCCTGCAGGTGCTCTCAGTCGCCCCAACGACTCTTCGGAGGAGAACTCTGAATATGGACAGAATAGTCCGACACACCTCAGTGGAGTGGTCAAGTGTCTTTATTGTCTTACAAATCTCCTCTTGCTGCTGCCCCCTCAGCATTATTTGCCTGCCCCTTTTATTCCCTTTCCGTCTGCCCTTTTGTCAGGTGTCCCAGCAACAAGATCCTGATAGGTGGGGAGTGCTTCTCCATTGATGGTGCATGCTCAATGCTCCCGTGTTTGACATGCAGTCATCAAGGCAGAGTACACACCTGGATGCCTCTTACCCGCCCCAGGTTTTCCTTGTTAGCAAGGACACACTGACCGAGGTCAGACAGCTAGGTAGGCAAATAGCTCTAAGGGACCCTTACAGTTATAAATGTGTAGTTATGTAAAACCTTTTCATAGAAGTCATATTGTAAAACATTAACCACATTTCCCTCCGTCCTATCCCACCCTCCCATCTATTCTGTTTTTTCCTTTGACCTTGTCCCTTTTCAAAAGTTTTTGCTCCTGACTACCCCTTTCCCCAATCTGCCCTCCTTTCTGTCATCTCCTCTTCTTACTCCCTTACCCCCTACTTTCCTGTAGGGTAAGATACCCAATTCAGTGTATATGTTATTCCCTCCTTAAGCCAAGTCCAATGAGAATAAGGTTGACTCATTCCCTTTCACCTCAGTGTTCTTCCCCTCCATTATAATGGCTTCCTCTCGCTTCTTTTATGTGAGATAATTTACCCTATTCTATGTCTACTTTTCTCCTCCCGATATATTCTTTTCTCACCTTTTAATTTTATTTTTTAGATATCATCCCTTCATATTGAACTCACCCTGTATGCTTTGTCTATGTATACAGACACACATATATATACACATACACCAATCTATACATACGTATATGTGTGTATACACATACATGCATACATACATACACATACATACATACATACACACGCATACATACATATATTCCCTTCAACTATCCTAATACTGAGAAAAATCTCATGAGTTGCAAATATTGTCTTTCCATGTAGGAATGTAAACAGTTCAACTTTAATAAGTTCCGTGTCTTTACTGTGTACATTTTCATGCTTCTCTTGCTTCTTGTATTTGAAAGTCAAATTTTCTGTTCAGCTCTGGTCTTTTCATCAAGAACGCTAGAAAGTCCTCTGTTTTATTGAATGTCCATATTTTCCCCTGAAGCATTATAGTCAGTTTTGCTGGGTAGGTGATTCTTGGTTTTAATCCTAGCTCCTTTGACCTCCAGAATATCATATTCCAACTCCTCTGACCCTTTAATGTAGAGGCTGCTAGATCTTGTGTTATACTGATTGTGTTTCTACTGTACTCCAGTCGTTTCTTCCTGACTGCTTGTAATATTTTTTTCTTTATGTGGGAACTGTGGGATTTGGCTATAATAGTCCTAGGAATTTTCTTTTTGGGAATCTTTTTCAAGAGGCAATCAGTGAATTCTTTCGATTTCTGTTTTACCTTCTGGTTCTAGAATATCAGGGCCCTGAGTCTCAGGGCTTTTTTTTTTTTTTGGCTTTTTGGAGGGAAGAAGGCAGAGCAGTTTGGGTTAAGTGACTTGCCCAAGGTCACAAGGCTATTAAATGTTAAGTGTCTGACGCCAGATTTGAACTTAAGTCCTCTTGTCTCCTGGGCTGGTGCTCTATTCACTGTGCCACCTTATCACCCCCTAGGCTCCTTTTTTTGGTCCTGGCTTTCAGGTAGTCCAATCATTTTAAGTTGTCTCTCCTGGATCTATTTTCCAGGTCAGTGGTTTTTCCATTGAGATATTTCACATTGCCTTTTATTTTTTCCATTCTTTTGGATCTGTTTTATAATGTCTTGATTTCTCATAAAGTCATTAGCTTCCATTTGCTCCCAATATAATTTTGAAGGAATTATTTTCTGCAGTGAGCTTTTGAACTTCCTTTTCCATCTGCCCAGTTCTGCTTTTTAAGGCATTCTTCTCATTGGCATTTTGAACCTCTTTTGCCATTTGAGTTAGTCTATTTTTTAAGATATTATTTTCTTCAGAATTTTTTTGGCTCTCCTTTAGCAAGTTATTGACTCGTTTTTTATGATTTTCTTGCATCACTCTCATTTCTCTTACCTGTTTTTCCTCTACTTCTCTTACTTTTTCAAAATCCTTGAGCTCCTCCATGGCCTGGGACCAGTTCATATTTTTCTTGGAGGCTTTTGATACAGGAGTTTTGACTTTGTTGTCTTCTTCTAGTTCTATGTTTTGATTGTTTTTGTCACCAAAAAACTATTCTATAGTTTATTTCTCTTAAAATTGTAAGATGTTCATGCTTGCATCCTATTATTGTAACTCAAAGATTTTCCACTATCAATCCTAGTATTTATGTATTGTACTTAACAGAACTTCTTGATTTATAGAAATATGCTCTAAAAGGAAAAAGAAGCACATAGTTAAGCCCATACTATCAACAAACTCTCTGCTAAGTCTAGTATTGGAAGAAATATTTGCTAGATTCAAAAAATACATTCATCTTAAAGAAACAAACAAAATACACAAAACAGAACTTCACATTTTCTTATAAAAGTATGTTTTTTATTTTTATGCATTGAAAAAAAAAGAAGCACATAGTTATGACAATGTCATATATCATAACAGAGAAGGGAAACTCCCTTGGCTCTCCTCGATTCCAAGCATGTGTCGTATCTGACAGCCAATCATATAGTTACAAGGTTTTAAAAGCAAGGCTCAGAATTAA
>JAQQSU010014833.1:0-11318 GCA_028627135.1 Pseudochirops cupreus | reverse complement strand
TACTCTGCTCTGTGTGTTGACACAGACTAGCCCCATGCCTGGAATGCTTTCCTTGGACACTTTCATCTCCTAGAATTCTTAGCCTTCATTCAAGGCTCAGCCTTGGTGTTCACCTGCTTTGTGAACACACCCTCTGTTGACATTCTGACTTTCTTCAGGTCGCCTTGCACCTACTCACATGGATGTACTTGTGTCACCATAATAGAATGTAAACTCTTTGAGGGGAGGAAGTTGGGAGACAGTCAAGTCCAGTAGGTCTATTTGGATGATGCAGAGAGAGTATGAAGGAGAGTATGGGGACAGTACAGAGATTTTGAGGGGTAGGTAGGGTCCACAGACTTCTGGATCCACCTGAATGATGAAGAGCTCAGAATAGGATGCTCCAGATGTAGCCCTTTCTTGCTTGATGATCCAGAATTGATACTGTCCAGGTTTGGGGGATGATTGCTATGCCTGAGACCTTTAGAACTTTGTAGCAAGCATAGGCACCCAGAAAAGAGGAACTTTTTATTTTTGTCTTTGTATGTGTCCCTAGAGCCTAGCACAGTGCCTGACACATGGTAGGTGTTTGATCAATATTGATTGATTGATTGACTGATTAGGTTGAATCCTGAGTGCTACAGAGATAGGACCTGCTGTTACTATTAGTAGTTCAGATAATGATATGCTTATTAGACTGGGAGCCCATCTGTTAATGGAATAACCTCGTAGATTTATAGATGAACCACAACCTTAAAGGAATACCACAGAGAAGGGAGAGAGAAGGGAGAATAGAGGGAGAGAGAGAAGGCAGACAAGGGGCATCTTTTCTGTTTAATTGTTTATTTCTTTCAGGTCACCTTACTCTTACACCTATCAAGAGCTTTGATTTAAAGCCAGAAGGGACTTTAGAGGTCATCTAGTCTAACCCCCTTATTTTACAGATGAGGAAACTGAGGTCCAGAGATAAAGTGACTTGCTCTAGGTCACACAAATTGTAAGTCGCAGATCTGGAAATCAAATCCAGTCCCTCTAACTCCACATTTGGCATTCTATCCACCACTACTTTTTAAATTCCCAAAACATAGCACAGTTGTCCTATTGGGTTCATTCTGCTAGGTTACTTTTTTTCCTTGGTAATCTCTGCAGCACATGCTTTGTTACTCAATGGAGTCCCTCACTGGGGTCTTTCTGTTTCTTCACCTACTCATTTTCAGCCTCTGAGGCTGAATGAGGCAGAGTAAATTAAAATGCAAACAAGGTTAAAATGCAAATGAATGGCCAGCCAGCAGAAGCCTGCAGAATTAGGTGACCTAATCATAAACCCTATATCTATTTAAAAGAATTTCTCTTTTTGGTCTTGTTAAAACTGAATGAAAAAGCACCTGGAGAAACTGGATTACATTTTGGTGGTACATCCTATTTAGGACGTGTAAATTTATGCAATAACTATTCAGTTCTTGCTCAGAGGAAGCTGCGTATTCTTCTGGCTTAATAAGATTTTCAGCAAAGTAGGTTTAAAATAGCTGGAGAGGCCTTGCCCTTTCCAAGGTGGTCAGTGGGAGACTGATGTGGGGGGTCCTAAAGGGCGATGGCACCTATTTCTTGCATGTAAAGCCTCTGGATGTCGGACTGAACCACTTGTGATTTGACGGTTTCTGGTCTGTGTTGGCCACAGTCCATGGTCCTGAATCTCTAGGGTCAGGAGCAGCAGGCAAGTGATAAGCAAAATTTAGCTGGTGGAGCGTTGGATGTGGAGGCAGGAAGACACATGTTCAAGTCTTTATTGAAACTCAATGCTTAGATAACCATGGGCAAGTTAGCTAAGCTCTCTAAGACTCAGGTTTTTCCTCTGTAAAGTGGAAATGGGCTTAATGATCCCAGCAGTATCTACTTCATGGGGTTGTTGTGAAACTCAAAAGAGACAATGTGGATATAGAAAATGCTTTGTAAATATTAAGGAGCTGTCTTCCTTTACCTCTCCCTGTTTCTGTCTGTCTTCCCCTCTCTCTCCTTCTCCCCCATCCTCTCTGTCTCTATCTGCCTCTCTTTCCCCCCTCTCCCTTTCTTTTCCTCTCTGACACTCTCTTTTTCCCTCTTCATCTCTGTTTTTCTATCTTTCTCCCTCCTTCTCTCCTCCTCCCTCTCTTTCTGTCTCTTCTTTTCCTTTTCTCTTTCCCCTCTCCTTTTGTCTCCCAACCCCTCTCTCTCCCTCTCCCTTTGTCTCTCTCCTTCCCTTTCCCTTTCTCTCTTTCCCCCTCTCTAGATCAATAGACATCTCTATATAGATAGATGCATACACACACATATATGTACATATATACACACTCATATATATGTATAAGTTGTGTAGGGCTTTTTTTGGGGGGAGGACAGAATCTAGATCCTATTTTCATCAGTTTAGAGAAATCCCAGTTTGGAAGCTTCCTGTACTAATGTGCATAAGCAACTTCTCTATAATTTGTACATTTAGGAAGTTGTCCAGGACACCAAGCTCTCATACAAGAATGGACTTTGAGATATCATCTAGTGTAGTTCGTGCAGCAGAAAGAACATGGTCACAAAGCTCATTAGTGTCAGGGGTAGGATCTGAACCAGGTCTTTTGAATGCCAAGTACAACCCTCTCTCTACTGGCCCATACTACTTTTCTATATTGTTTCTAAAGCCTCTTTTCAACATTCGGTCCTTTGATGGTGACTGATCTTGGACCAGGTCCAAGACAGAGCCATAATGGGAAATCTTGTGCTATGGCACCTAAGCTAGGCTGGCCTTCTTATCTTGTTTTCCTCACACATTTCTCTCAGTCTCCCATCCATCTCTTCACCTTTTCACAGGATGTCTATTTCCCATACTTGGAAATATAGTCCCTTCTCACCTTCGCTTATTATAATCCCTAGTTTAAGTTTTACCTTCTGTTTGAGACTTTTTTGCGGTCCCAGCTACTAGCATCTGTCCCCCAAATTATCTTGCACTTATGTACATATTTTGTGTAATATACATATATACATATACTTGCACACATACATGTACCTACATACATATATGTATGTATGTGTGTATGTATATCTATCTATCTATCTATATATATATGCATGTGTTGTCTTCTCTGATACTGTATAATCTCCTAGAGAACAGAGGTCATTTCCTTTTGATCTGGGTGCACCCAGAGCCCAGCCCAGTGTCTAGGATACTCACTCGCTATGTCCACCTCATGGCTTCCCTGGTTTCTTTCAAGACCCAGCTAAAATCCCATCTTCTAGAAGAAGCCTTTCCTGATCTTCCTTCATACTGGTTGCTGTTTTTGTTGAGTCATTTCAGTCATGTCCAACTCTCTGTGTCCCCATTTGGGGTTTTCTTGACAGAAATACTGGAGTGGTTTGTCATTTCCTTCTACAGTTCATTTTACAGATGAGGAAACTGAGGCAAGTAGGGTTAAGTGACTTGCTCACGGTCACATAGCTAGTAAGTGTTGGAGACCAGATTTGAACTCAGGAAGATGAGACTTCCTGACTCCAGACCTGATGTTCTATCCACTGTAGCACCGCCTAGCTGCCCCTTCATGCTAATGCCTTCCATCTAATCCAGTGGTTCTCAACCTTCCTAATGCCCCGACCTTTTAATATAGTTCCTCATGTTGTGGTGACCCCCAACCATAAAATTATTTTCATTGCTACTTCATAACTGTAATTTTGCTACTGTTGTGAAGCATAATGTAAATATCTGATATGCAGGATGTATTTAAATTGAACATAACCCACAGGTTGAGAACCGCTGCTTATCTCCATTTTATCCCATAGGTAGCTCCTTTGTGTGTAGTTGCTTTTTGTGATTTCTCCCCCATTAGACTGCAATCTCCAAGAGAACAGAGACACTCTTCTGCCTTTCTCTGTATCCCGGTACTGTTGCCCAGTGCTTAGTATATAGTAGGCATTTAACAAATGCTTTATGTCAGATCAGGGGGCTGATCATTGGTTGATTGCAGGTTTCATGACAGTGACATTGCAGTATAATTCTTTGATCTCCTGGTGTTCTCTGTTAATGGAACATTGCTAAGACTCTGAGATGTCTGAAAAAGACTGATGAGAACTTTTATGAAATGCTGATGGACTGTTATCGTTGATTTGTTAAAAACCTATCTACGCAGGATTATTTGAGTGAGCAGGAGGGGGGATTCCCTGGTATTTTTAGTGTTGCAAAGGAGGCAAGGTTAGCATTCTTCCTAGCATCCTCTTCCCCTGTTCACATGCCTCCTTGTTTCCTCTTCCTCTTGCCCATATGATGTACAGGTCAGTCGGAGCGAGATGAAGGTCTGTATCCAGCAGGAGTTTGATAAGGTTCGGCAGCAGGTCTGTGAGGAGGAGCGGAAGGCCCTTCACCTAGTGGATCTCCAGGAAGCTGTAGCCACAGCTCACGTGACAGAGGTCCTGGCTGAAATCCACGTCCACATGGAAAAGTTGATGGCAGAAATGGCAGAGATAAGACACCAGCTTGATGCCTTCAATGAGTTGGCTTCAACAAAACCAGAGGTAATGGAAAGGAGGATGTCCAGATGGCTAGTAGCGTGGGGACTGAGTTAGAAAACTACCATCTCATGGCTTATGACACCTACTTAGGGATCTTGAGAGGATAATTCTTTTGTCAGGATTGAAACATCTCCACAGCAGAAAGCTAAGAGGTCTCTTAAGCATAATATGCCCACATAAGCATGAGGAAATTATATGATCCCAGAACCACAAATCATAGAAATTCAGGGGAGGAAGGGACCTTGGAGACCACCTAAGAGATTCACACCTGAGCAAGAAACTCATCTACTATATCCCCAGTAAGGGGGTCATCCAGTCTTTGCTTGAAGGCTTCCGTGGATGAAGCTGCTACCTCCTGGCTATATTTCTGGATGTTTTTCCAACCACAGAACCCAAATCCTTAACAGGCTTAAGCCTCCACCTCCCCTTTCTTATGATGGATAGCTCTTAAGAACTGTGGGAGAGGCTGCATCTTGTGAAATTTCATGGCAGTATGGTGAAAGTCTCTGCCAGCTTAGGCCAGGAGGGTGTCTTCTGGTGGCACCTACAAGGGCACCGTGGAGATGTTAGTGCTGATGAGAGATCAGCACATAACTAACACGTTTCTCAGGGCTTCTCACTACAGACTAGCGTAGTAGTGGGAAGTCAGAGCTAGAGGATGTAACTGGTGGTACCCAGGAGGCAGATGTCCTCTAAATGACCCTGACAGAAAGGATGGCTTGGTTGACTGATGAGTGATCCGTCCAGAACTAGTCATTTTTAGTGACATGAGGTGGTGTGAGTATGATGGGAAGGGTCCTTGATTTGGAGTCAGAGAACCAGGTACTCCCACCGCTGTGGCAAGATCACTGTGTCATCTTGGACAAGCCACTCTATTTCTCTGGGCCTCAGTTTTCTTCATCTGTAAAATGGGTTTAATAATAATAGTACCTATTTCAAAGGGTTGTTGTGAGGATCAAATGAGATAGTGTTTATAAAGAGCTTAGCACAGTGAGTAGCAAAGAGTAGATTCTATGTAAATGCTAGTTGTTATTATTTATGATGATGATGATGACGATGGTGCTGGGAGGGTGTTTAGCCCAAAGCCTCATTAATGTAAAGTGGCTTTTAAGGGTCACACAGTTAGTATCTAAGGCTGGTCTTGAACTCAGGTCTTTCTGACTCCCAGGCAACTGACTTCTCTATGACAGGGGCTGCCAATATGCACCCAAAAGTAGAGCCAGAATCAGCTTAAAATGTAATTGGGAAATATTTAGCAAAATTAATAAAAATGCAGCACAACATAGGTAATGTTAATTTGTGGTTTTCTAGGTCACTGTGCCCTGCACAGGGCTCCTTATGTGTGGTTTAGTGACTTCCTTTCCCTTGGACTTTGACCGCCTTGCTCTAGGCCTTTGCCTCGAAGTAGAATGATGGTAAAGGTGTTTTAAAAATGAAGCTTCATGTTCTAGGCTGGGAATCTGGAATCCTAGGTTCTAGTTCTAGCTCTCTCTCTCTCTTTCTCAGTGCCTTCCTCAAGCTAGCAAATCACCACCCCACCCCCTTTGCCCCTTCTCCATACCTCTGTTTCCACATCTGAACAATGAGGGGTTTAGATGAAGTGATCTTATTTTCTCATAGAATTAGAACTGGAAAGGGTCTATAAGAATATCATTTAGTTCTACCCTGTCCTTGTATAGAAGAAGAAACTAGATGGCCAGAGTAGTCCAGGGATTTGCCCAAGGTTGTCCCTTCTGCCCCCTGAGATGCTGTGATTCCCATGGATATTCATCTGCCTTTCAGTTTTCCTTTAGTCACCCTCTTAAAGAATTGGTCCCTCCCTAACATTAGCCATCCATTTAGGGTCTCCCGACTGCTTGTTAACCCAGTCTGAATAGTTCTTAGCCAGGGAGAGCTGAGAAAGGCCTCAGTAGCCTGCTATGCATAAAATGAGCTATTAGAACTATAAGTGGTGTTCAGCTGGAGAAAGCCGCCACAATAAACTGTTACCATCTAATGGCCTCCTGTTCCAGCTAATCTGGTAACTCATTGGTCAGAGCAAATTTCCTCCCAGTCTCATGTATTCAATGGAGAAATTCAACAAAGACTCTGAAATGGGCTGATTAATTCGTTCTTCCAGGGAATCTTCCTCCTCATTTTCCTATAGCATGATAGAGGATTTTTTAAAAATATTGGCAGCATCGTGAATCCCATTAAAAGGGTGTGTGTGCATGTGTGTGTGTGTGTCTGTAAGTACATATGTGTATATGTATATGTATGTGTGTGAATATATGTATATGGATGTGTAAGTATATTGTGTGTTGTATGAATGTGTGTGCATGTATATATGTATGTATGACACCAAAAGAAAAATATGTATATATACACATACTCAAGTGTATGTTATGCATAACTTATAATAAGTATTCCAGTATTGCAATCTACATTAGTATAATTACATTATAATACGTGCAAGGGTTTAGAACCTTGGGTACATGAACTTGTTGTATTCAATATCTTGACAACTATATTCAAATGTAATGTATAATTTCCTTTGTAATTTTATGTGTGTTATTTTATTCATTTAAAAATCTTCTGAGAAGGGGTCCATAGGCTTCCCCAGACTGCCAAAGGGGTCCAGGATGCGCAGAAAAATTAAGTGCCCCTATATTATATGCCAGGGAAGCTAGGTGGTGAAGTGGGTGGAGCATCAGGAGTCAGGAAGACCTGAGTTCAGATTTGGACTCCGACCCTGACTAACTGTGTGACCTTGGTCAAGTCATTTCATCCTGTTTGCCTCAGTTTCTCATCTATACAATGAGCTGGAGAAGGAAATAGCAAATTTTTGCCAAGAAAACCTCAAATGCGGTCCTGAAGAGTCACACATGACTGAAAACAACTGAACAACAACATTATATGCTATTATTATATATTAAAAGAAGGTAGGGTGGTGTAGTAGCTAGAAAGCTGTCCCTGCCATCACTAAGATCCGAGTTCAGATTATGCTTCTGATACACATTTGAGCTGTGTGAGCCTGGACGGATTGCTTAGCCCACCAGTGCTCCAGATCACTCTTCGAGCCTGTAAATTGCAGAGCAGATGCCAACCTGTCCTGGGCTCCTCATCGAGAGGTCCCGGCCCAGTGAAATCATAGACCTTATTCACACACACACACACACACACACACACACACACACACACACACACACATACACACACACGAGCTTGAGTTCTGTGTTCCTGGAAGCTGCACTTTCTAACGCAGCCCAAAATTGCATTAATTTTTCTGGCTACTAAGCTGCTGACTCATGTTAAGTTTGCAGTCTACTAAAACCCCAAGATCTTTTTCAGACAACAAAAGCAAAAGCTGCTCTCTATCCATTCATCTTCTACCTTATAGTTGAAGAATTTATTTTTTGGATCCAAGTATGAGACTTTACATTTGTCCCTATTGAATGTGACTCAGTCCAGTGCTAACTTGTCAAGATCCTTTTGGATCCTGACTGTCATCCAGAGTGCCATCTATAGATTTGACGAGCATACTATCTACACCCTTATTTTAGTGGTTGATGATGATTTTAGACAGCCCAGGCCAAGCACAGATCCCCTAGGTACTGCACTGGAGACTGCCTGCTATGGTAACATTGAACCATTAATCACTACTCTTTGGGTCTGGCTAAATTCTGGATTTATCTGATTCTATCATGATGCAATATGTATTTCTGCATCTTCTCCACGAGAATGGTGCTAAAAATACAAAGACAAAAGAGAAACAGATCCTGCCCTCACAGAGTTTAGATTCACAGGTAACAACAGGAAAATACAGGAGAGAAAGAAACAAGCATTTATTAGGCACTTACTATTTACCAGCATTGGACTGAGAGTGTTACGGATATTATCTCATTTGATCTTCAGAATAATCCTGGGAAGTAAGTGCTATGCTCTGATTATTTCCATTTTATATTTAGAGAGACACAGACAGAGGTGAAATGAGTTTCCCAAGGTTGTACAGCTAATAAGTGTCTGAGGTCAAATTCGAACTCAGGTCTTCCTGACTCCAGACCCAGGACTTTATGCCCTATGCTACCTAGTGATAGTTGCCTATTTAAAGGGTCTAGATCTGTGATTTCAGTTGTTTAGGGAATGACCAGGTGAAGACATTCTACTGACACAGGTCAACACTTTCTCTGCAACTTATAATCTTAGAGAGTCATCTAGAGAGTCAAGAGGTTTAAGTGACTTAGCTCAGTTCTTGGCACATGGTAAAGGGCTTAATTATTACTTCCTCTGTCCTTCTCTTCCTTTTCAGGGACTCAGAGCCAGTATGTGCCAGAGGTGGGGCTTGAACCTGGGTCTTCCTGGCTTCAAGCCAGTTCTCTCTCCATTTTGGCATCCTGCCTCTCACACACTCACATACAAATGGAATGGATGGATGGATAGAGAGAGAGAGAGAGAGAGAGAGAGAGAGAGAGAGAGAGAGATGATAGAGAAAGAAAGAAAGAAAGAAAGAAAGAAAGAAAGAAAAAGAAAGAAAGATGATAGAGAAAGAAGAAAAGAAAGAGAGAGACAGGCAGACAGATAAACAGACAGAGGAAAGAAAAATTCTTTGTTTGGACTTTTGGTCCAACTAAGGAGATGAAACTCAGGACAAAGAGAATTAAAAGAGCTTATTAAAAGGATGTCAAGGTAGCAACATGTTAATGGTCTGATCAGTGGGGATCAGCAATGGCTTCAAGATGGAGCCAGGCTTTATAGATAACTTTCATAATGGGATGAAGACCATTAAGATAGGTTCATGTCAGTGAAAGGGGAGGGCCACTGTCTCACAGTTCCTCCCCATGGTAGCAAGTTATGTGACAATTTCCAGGTATGAAAAGGCACAGGGATGACTTTCTATGTGATGAGTATCAGATAACACAAAGCTACAGACTGGGTGACTCCTCCCCCCAGCACTGTTTGACAAGCAGGTCTGAGAATAATGGGTTATTGAGTCAGTCTAACTTTCAATAATAAATAGATATGAATGTAGACATAACTATTTTGAAATACACACACACACACATATATATGTATTTCCCCTTTGATAAATCTAGATACTTGTCCCAAGTAGCTGTTGGCTTTTAATCCTAGAAGAATCTGCTAAATTCTCTTCTAAAACAGTGAGATAGTTTAAAGAAAGTAGCAAGCTTCAGAGAAAAGGACTACCTCTCATCCACTTATTTCAATAAACAGGATTGCTTTATAAATAGTTATTTCTCCATTGGTCAAGGGAAAGTTATGGGAGCTCCGAAATTGGAGGAAAGGCTTATCCCATTCCTTGAGCACTTACTGTGTTCAGTCCCAGATTCCACGATTTAGGAAAGACATTGTTAATAAGCTGGAGAGTGTCCCGAAAGGGTGACCTCTGATGGTGAAGGATTTTTAGTTCATATAAAGTGCTGCTCTACAATTCAGAATGTTTAATTTGAAGGGGAGAAAGAGCTTGGGCATGGTGTGTATGTGTGTGTGTGTGTGTGTGTGTGTGTGTGTGTGTGTGTGCGTGTGCATGTGCGTGTGTGCATGTGTGTGCATGTTTGTGTGTGTGTGTGTGTGTGTGTGTGTGTGTGTGTGTGATGACTGTCACCAACTCTTTTTCTCCTCATGCTTCTGGAATGATGGAGGACCACAGGGCCTTGCCATCTGCCCAGTTGCTGCCTCCTAAGATCCTCTAAGCTTTACCATCTGTCCTGAATTCTCCTGGTACAGCCATCTGACATACTTAGGAGACTCAAGGGGCTCCGGGTCTTGTCTGCTCTGACGTTGTTATATACTTAGGACAAGTGGGCAAGTGTTGAGGCTTGGTTTGTTTTTCTTGCTGTCTCCCATAACTAGAATGTGAGCTCCCTGAGAGCAGGGACTATCTACCGTTTTTCTGACACATGGTAAACACTTTTTTCCATTCATTTGTTCATTCATTCATTCATGGAAAATCATCATTAATCTCTTTCTACTGTGGCCCTCTTCCCTCTACCTCTGTGGCCCCCTCTTCCCATTGGTTATTTTCTCCCAGAACCCCCATTTTAAGGAAGGGGGACTGGAATCAAGAAGACCTTAGCTCAAATTCAGCTTCAGACACTTACTAGCCATGTGACCCTGTGCAAGTCACTTAACTTCTGTCTGTCTTGATTTCCTCAACTGCAGAATGGGGGTGAGAATAATAATAGCACCAATCAGGACCAACCTCTTTCTCTCCTCTCCTTCTGACTCTCGATATACTGTAGGTACTTTCTCCTCTTCCCACATGGGTTATCTTCCCCAATTAGAAGAGAAACCCCCTGAGGGCAGGGATTCTCTTTTGCATTGTATCTGCAGAGTTTAGCATGGTGCCTGGCACATAGTGAGCCTTAACAAATGCTTATTGAAGGAGGGTTTAGCCTTGTTTTGCTTGGCCTGACACAACAAAACTGTGGGCAGCGTGACTTAGACTGGATGGCAAGAATAGCTTCTCAATAGGTAAGGGTACAATAGTGGGAATAGGCTGCCCCCGGAGGAATGAAGCCAAGGGCTTCAGTCAAACAGTCAGGCAGTAAGCATTTACTAAGTACCTGCCATATGCCAAGCATTGTGCTGGGGATCCAGAAAGAGTCCATCCCCTCAGAAGATTCACAGTCTAATGGGGAGACGACAGGCAAATAACTTTTTGCATATAGTGTATACTTGTATATTATATAAGTACAATATAATATATTTTATATTATATAAGTATAATATATTTATGTTATATTAGTATAATAAATATATTTTCTATTACCTAAGTATAATATATTATATTACATAAGTATAACATATTATATTAT
>JAQQSU010014832.1:0-11319 GCA_028627135.1 Pseudochirops cupreus | reverse complement strand
GGGAGGGGAGAAAATCTGAAACTCAAGTGATTGTGGAACTGAATCTTGTAAATTAAAAGTAAATGAGTAAATAAAAAAAATTAAAAAAAAAAACCCGAAGCAACTTGGTCAAGAATAGTTCACTAGTGCTAAAGCTGGAGTATGATCTTGACTCAGCCTTTTTCTCCTGTAATAGACTTCTGAAATTTGTCCCAAAGAATGTTAAAAGTTGCCTTTGGTCAATGACCAATCTCATTCTTATTTTGATGCTTAGATCACAGATTTAGAGCTGTGACCTTGGGTGGTCATCAAATACTCAGGAAACTGAGGCCAAGAGATCATTAATAGAAGAGTCAGAATTTGAACCCAGATCCTGTGACTAGCAATAAGGCACTTTTTCTACTGTCCCACATTGTGCCATATTCTCAGCAAGTGACGTTTCTTCCTTTTCATACAGACTGAATTAATAAATTTAAACCAACCAAAATGTTTGAGGAGCTGAATTTCCCTAAAATTAAAATCAATTTTTTGTTTGTCTCTCAGAACAATTTTTCTTTGAAACTCTTTAGACTAAATGTTTACAGCTGAGAATTTGAATTAAACAGTTCAACACAATTTGGATTCGATGGAGGTAATCTGGCTCTATTCTCTATTCTAGCTTCAGATGTGAAGGCTCAATAAAAGGCATCAGAGCCTTCATAATTTAAACAATTCTCAAAAAATCCACCCAAACATAAATAAAACATTTGGGAATTTTGCATTCTAGAATTAAAATTGAGTTGTTAAGGATGAGGGGGGACAAGATAGACTTAGTCCCATATTTTAGTCTTTTTAGACTTTTTCTGTTTAATGACTTGTCACTTCAAAATGTAGCAAAGCTGTTTGAAATAATAGAATATCACACATGTATGAAACATATTACATTGAATCCTCTGTGTTTTTTGGTTGAGAAAGGAGAGAAGCTATAAATGTTGTGGGTTGTGAATATTCATTTTATAGTTTTTGCAATTGTCCCAACTGACTGTGGGTCTGTGCATGAATTGAATGTTAAATAAAAGTGATGTTTATGAGTTCTCAATTCATATAAGCAGAAAATGTTCCTTTTCTCCCTTGTGGACAATTTTAGTATTCCATCATCTATTTGCAGACATTGCCTTGTTTCACTTGAAAATATGCATTTGTAGACTGAAAGCAATTACAAATTATGAGTGTAAATGGAGTCATCATTTCATTGGTACATTAACTGTAGACTGAGTTTTGTATAAAAGTTGTGATTTTGAGAATTATCTAGGTTTTTAACAATATTCTTCATGAAAGTTTGAAAATTCTCTTTTGAAGGAAAATTCTTGGGTTCTCTATGCTTTATTCCTTCCCTTGGAGCCTATGCCATGAATGCTGCTTCTCCTCTCTCTCCTCTCTATGAAAGTACTCTCTGCTTTAGTCATTTCTTTTCCTGATGTTTGCCCTTCTCACCCAAATAAGCAAAGCAACAAACAGAAACAACATGGACCTGCCCTCATTTCATTCCCTTTGGCCCCAAGTGGACTCTCTACTAATATGATCATGATTGGTAAAAGAAATCTGATAGTCAGTTGAATTGTGTAACTCAGTAACATGAATCAGTGGGGCCAACCGTATTTCCGGAAGAGTAGCCCAGCAGCAAATGAATTCTGTTTTTGTGAGTTCTACAAAGTATAGCCTGCCTCAGAATGCTTTCCTCACTCATGAGCTTCTTGAGGGCAGGGACCATGTTTTGATGGACATATAGTAAGTGCTAAATTAATGCTTGTGGGCTGGCCTGCAATTTAAAGAGCTGACTCAAGGGAGACTCTATCAAAATGCAAGAAAATAGATATTTTCCAAGCATTATCTTCCAGAGAGATCAGGAAGTTATATTGAAGTGAAAAAATATTACATAAATGGGAACATTTTAGTGGATCCAATGAAAGGAATGTTTATTTCTCTCGTATTAATAACCACTTATTGAATTAGGACTAAGATTTTTCCCCTTTCTGTTTTCTCATTCAGAAATTAACTCCTTTAGGTTATCCAGTCAGCCTTTGATAGATAGGGCTGATGATAAGATGACATATTAGGCAAGATGCACCCACCCAGGAAAACTCAGATATGATTAAAAGGTAAAGAAATTCTAATCTAAATGAATTGGTGAATTCTGGTCCGATGTGTTTTAGTCAGACAAGTCTGAGTGGAGCGGGATTCCCCCATTGTCTGGATTGCCCTAGACAGGGGCAGTTCCCTTGTCCAAAATGGAGTGATTAAAATCAAGTTCCCTAGATCCTTATTAGAATAAGTCCACTTCTCATTATAATGCTCATTATCTCATTATTTGTTAACCAGTCAGAGTTGATTTCTACCTTCAGGAACACCCACTCTTCCAAGGGCATATAAGCATTGAGTGGGTTCCATGAAGGGTCTTTGATTTAGGAAAGACAGCCAAATGAACTTTTTATTATTAGCTCTAATTAATAAAATTATTTTCAATTACCCAGAAATTGTGTCTCTCAAACTTTTTATGTCACATCCTTCTCCATTTGTGATTTCATCTATACAGAAACTTTACCAACTTCTCTGAAATGGCATGTGATCAAGATAGGATTTGAACTCAAATCTTTCTGGTTCTAAAGTTATTTTTCTACTTTATCACATAGGCACATCAATAGTGAGCAGTTTTTGATAACCTGAAATTGGTGAGATGCTTTCTTAATATTTGAGAATAATTTTTGTGTAGTATGTATCCATTGTTTTCAAAAGTTTGCTGGGATTCTGCTCTAAATTAATCTCAAGAAAAAGGAATTTTAAAAATTCCTTTATACTTATGTCAGTTTCCTTTATTTAAAATGCATTATTTGGTACTCTACAGTGAGTAGAGTACCAGCCCTGGAGTCAGGAGGACCTGAGTTCAAATCCAGCCTCAGACATTAGTTGTGTGACCTTGGGCAAATCACTTAGCCTCAATTGCCCTACCTTCCCCCTTCCAAAAAGAAAAAAAAAGCATTTATTGACATCCCTTTGGGGTTTTCTATTAAAAAGAATATTTTGAAATTTCATATGTAATCTTTTTTTTCTTTGGTATTCCCTGCATGGCAACTAGGTGGCACCATGGACAGTGCTTGGGCTTGGGGTAAGGAAGAACTGATGTCACATCCAGCTTCTGACACTTATTATCTTTGTGACCCTGGACAACTCACATACACTCTTTCAGTCTGCCTCCCTCCACTTATTTAAACTTGGAATAATAGTAACACAATCACAGAACTGTTGGGAGGTTCAACTTAGATATCACATGATAAGTACTTTGCAAACCCTAGCACATGATCTAAATGATAGCTACCTAGCTAGTTTCGCTAGTGTAAGAGCTTCTAAGAATCTTTTTGTTTCCCTCTTTTTTATCATGTCAACTTTCTTACTTTTGGGGGGGTTTAATTTGATTGTCCTTCTCTTCAATAAACTTGGATAGAGGTTTATCAATTTTGTGAATCATCTCAGTCAGGTTTTAGTTTGAGCAGTTCTATCATCTTTTGGGTTTTGAACGCATCTGTTTTCCTTCCGTACCATAGCAATACATTAAAATAGGAATTTGGGAAGCATTGGTACTTAGGAACTACTTTCAAAAGCAAAGTATTAATATTATATAAATGCCATGGGATATTGTAGAAAGTAGATTGGCATTGGAGTCATTGGGATCTAGATTCAAGCCCTCAATCATATCCTATATGCCCTATATATATATATATATATATATCCTATACTCTATATATACTAGTTCTGTGGTTATGAGCATATCCTTTGATACACCAAGGGCCCAGGCAATGCTCCAGGACTATAAATTACAGAATGGTAATTAATCAGTTTGCATCAATGGAAGGAATTTCTGGATGTGATCTTTCCTTAAAAACAGCAAAGTCATGGATTCAGAATAGGAACAAACAAAAATGGTCAAAACCATATTCAGTTGGCTGATGGGTTAATAAAAGCAATGATAATTTGGCAGAGATATGTGGTGCTACCGTAAGTAGAAGACCCAAAAGAGATTAATTTCTTTAAGGTATAGATTGGATGATAAGATGGAAAGGGAAATAAAAAATATCTGGAGTTAAGACCACCTTGACTAATGATAAGGAAAAAGCAGAGAAGAGATTGTAGCCTAAGGCAGGTGTGAATATTAATAAAACGTTCCACTTTAATGTATGGGTGAAATGGCTGTTGAATATACACTATGTCAGCAGAGGGTAGAGGGGCGTAGGAGTCAGGACCACATGGTTTTAGGTCATTGTTGTTCCCCTTATAGGCTGTGTGATTGGCAAATCACTTAACCTTTCAATGCCGTCAGGCCATTTTCTCAGTCTATAAATTTCAAAGCAGTTTGTGATCTGCATTCATAGAGACATTCCCAGCACCTGAGAAACCACCTGTCTGGACCAAAATTCAAAAACAAATGGTCCAAGTATAAAAGTATTGAAGACTAGAAGCTGATGTGTTTGACATTGAAAGCCCTTAATATATGGTTTTTCTTGCCTTGTTATTCATTGTTCCCCTTTGTTGCTTCTTTTAATTCAGTGCAATTGTCATTTTTTACTGTTCTCCATGTATGGCACTCCATCATCTCTCTCCAAGACATTGTTGTCCATGCCCTTCCTTATCATCAGTCTTGGAACCCTGACTTCCTTTACACACTTGGCTTAAATGCTACCACCTACACTATGGTTACCCTATACTCTCACTCCTGATGATTTTCCCACTAGATAAGTCAGTATATTTTTTTCCTTAGTTGGGAAGAGGCCTCCTGTGGATGTTAAGAATACAGCTAAGACTTGAAGGAATTTCAGGAAACCAAGTGGCACAGGTGAGGTGAGTTAACATGCCAGGTATGAGAGGGGTGTTTCATAGCTCTGCCTTCTCAATTGAATCAATCGGAAGCATGAAATTGGACTGAACAAGGAATCAATCTTTTAAGCAAAGGCTTTAAACTAGGTGCAAAAGTCGTTGATTAAGTTGGAAGACGTGTAAGCCATTGGATGGAATCCAAAGAAATATTTTAGGATTTGTTTGTTGAGGAGACATGTCTAGCCAACCCAGAAGGAAAAAAACAAACAAACGTTTTTCTCATAAAAGCTTGGGGGACAGCAGCCGGTGCACAGGAATGGAGATGGCATATGGAGGATCATCTGTGAGGAAGAGGGAGGGAGAAAGAAGGAAGGAAAAGTGATAAGCATTTATACAGACCTACTATGTGTCAGGTACAGTTCTAAGTGCTTTTTATAAAAATATTACCTCTTTTGATCCATATAACAACCCATTTAAGTAGGTACCATTGTATAACTGAGGAAACTGAGGCAGACAAAAGTTAAGTGACTTGCCCAGGATCACACAACTAGTAAGTGTCTAAGCCAGTATTTGAACTTAGGTCATGCTTCAGATCCAGTGCTCTATCATCAATGTCCCCTAACTGATCTAGGGAGCAGCAAAAAAAGTGGTCATTGTGGACTGTATTATGGAGTGAGTGGAAGGAAGTAACATTTCAGGTCACTGGAATGGAAGAGAAGAACCAGATTATGATGAGTGAAACAGTAGAATTTTATATTTGGTATTGTAGGTATTTGGGAATGATTGGGATTTATTAAGTAGGGGAGAGTTATGGTCAGAACCATAGCTTAGGACTGTTTCTTTATCAACTAAGGGGATAATGGATTGTAGTAGAGAGAGATTTGAGGCAGGGAGACCAATCCTTTCACTCTTGTCTATCTTTTCTCAAATCATAGCACCATATTAGACTAAATAAATGCTCATTTACTGATTGAGTCAGGAGCTCCAGGTTCTTGTCCAGACTCTGGGTAAGGCACATAACTATCCTTGATCTCAGTTTCAAAATTTGTATTAGGACGTTTGACTAAATTATTTCTGAGTTCTTTTCAGCTTAAATAGTCTGTGATTATTAATGTATGCATGAAATATGGATAGTAACCTGAAATGCAAGTTAAATGATTTTATTTATATTCTGACCTGTCTTAGGTTCTGAATCTCATCTCAGCTTTTTTTTTTTTTTTTGCTTATCATTGTTCAAGTCATATTAAATCCAGGCACTGAGAGATATTTGGCAGTTTGAGAATGTGGTATTTTGAAGCCGTTACTATGTCAGCGTATTTTAGTCAGGTGTTATCTCCTATAGTGAAATGCTAAGGAACTTTTTTTGGGATTGTTTTCTCATTGTCATCCTGTTTTTCTCAATTAAATGCAAATTTATTAATCTTCAATGTTTTAAAATTTTGAGTTTAAATTCTCCCTCACTCCCTCCTCTCATCCCTTAAGGAAGCAAACATTTTCATACAGCTTATACATGTGAATTCATGCAAAAATATATTTTTATGTTAGCCATGTTGCAAAAGGAGACAGACTAAAAATAACCTAAGGAAAAGTAAAAAAAGTAAAAATGTATACCTTGATCTGCATTCAGATTCCCATCAGTTCTTTCTTTGGAGGTGGGCAGCATTTTTCTTTATTAAGTACTTCAGAATTTTCTTGGACCATTGTATCAGACAGAATAGCTAAGTCATTCACAACTGATCATTCCTACAATAGTGCTATTACTGTGTACAGTGTTCTCCTGGTTCTGTTCACTTCAGTTCATATAAGTCTTCCCATCTTTTTTTTTTTGTGAAACCTCCTTGCTCATCAGTTCTTTTTCATTAATATTTAATATTTTCTGCATTACATGTAAAACCAATTTTTAACATTCATTTTTGAAAACTTTGACTTGCAGATTCTCTACCTTTCTATCTCCTTCTACCACTGAGAAGGTAATCAGTTTGATATAGATTGTACTGTGAAGTCATGCAAAACATATTTACAGAAAAGAAAACTTCAAAAAACAAACAAGAAAAATAAAGGAAATTTTAAAAAGGATTCTCCAGTCTGCATTGAGACTACATTACTTCTTTCTGTGGAGATGGATACCATTTTTTACCATAAGTCCTTTGGAATTGTCTTGGATCATTGTATTGCTGAGAATAACTAAGTCTTTCAAAGTGAATCATCATGTAATATTACTGCTGTTACTATGTACAGCATTCTCCTGGTTCTGTTCATTTCACTTTGCATCAGTTTATATAAGTCTTTCCAGGTTTTTCTGAGAGCATCCTAAGTTAGCATTTCTTATGGCATAACAGTATTTCATCACAATCATATACCACAACTTGTCTAGCCATTCTGCAATTGATGGACATCCCCTCAATTTCCAATTTTTTTTCCACCACAAACAGAGCTTCTATAAATATAAGTCATTTTTTATGCTTTGGGATGCAAATCTTGTAGTCATATTAATGGGTCAAGGTGTATAGTTTTATAGTTTTATAGTCCTTCAGGCTTAATTTCAAATTACTGTCATAACTCTACCAACAATGTATTATTATCCAAGTTGTTTTACATGGTCTCTAAAATTTATCATTTTCTTTTTGTATCATATTAGGCAATCTGATAGGTAGGAGGTAGTAATTCAGAGCTGTTTTAACGTACACTTCTATAACCAATATTGATTTAGAGCATTTTTCCATATGATTATAAATAGCTTTTACTTCTTTTGATACCGACCTATTCATATTCATTGACCATTTATCAATTGAACAATCATTTATATTCTTATAAATTTGACTCAGTTCTCTATGTATGTGAGAAATGAGGTTTCTATTAGAGGAACTTGCTATAAAATTTTGAAAAATGTCTTTTAATAAATCATTATTTTAAAAATATTAGATCAGATATTCTGGCATATAAGATCTTTTTGAATATTAATTCCATCATTAAGTGTGTATCCAAGGAGGAAAAAAAATTGCAGAACAGGCCCATGGATGGATTCTTAGGGAATACATTTTCTAGCAGGCCTCTCCCCACATCGGCTTTCTTGAGTATTTCACAGTTCTATGATTTCATTGTCAATTTGACTGGCACTAAAGCAAAAAACAAAAAAACTTTTTTATACCTTTGTTTCTGGTCTTTGTGAGTTTCTTTGGTAGGAAAAAAGTCATCAGGTTGATAGAGATTTTGACGATAAGCCTATAAAGTCTGTGGTAGGCTCTGTCTCAGATGTGGGACAACAATGAATCAGAAACAAAATTAAAGACTTTCCATATTGGTAGTAAATACTAGTGCCTGTATTTAGCTAGCTAGCTATTCAAGAGCCTAAAGTTATCTTCATAGTTTAATGAGTAATTGGGCTATGCCATTGGCAGTGTTCAGGTTGGGTAGAATCCATCAGTTGGTCGTCTTTGGTCCCAGTTAATCAATTGGTTCCAAATTCATCTGATCTCTGTCCCTTTCCCCACTCTTCACATCCAATCAGTTATCATTTCTACTTTCACAACATCTCTTGCAACCTACACCTTTTCCCCACTCACATAGGTACCACCTTAATTCAAGCTGTCATTACCCCTTCCCTTGATTACATCAATATCTTCCTAATTGCTTTTCTCATCTCAAGTCTCTTAGCACCCTAGTCCATTCTGCATTACTGTGGCCAAAGTAATCTTCTGACTGTATGTCTGCATATCTGACTGAGTGACTTTACTGCTCAACTGGCTCTCCATGACCTTCAGAGTCAAGTATAAATTTTAATTGAACATGACTCCTATTCCCACATTTTGTAATCCAGCCAAATGACTCCTCCCTATTTCTTAAACACAGTACTCCATCTCTTATCTTTGTGCATTTTTAACTGGCCATAATGTGTGTGTGTACATGCACATATAGCTTCACATCTATATATCTACATCCATTAGGTATATCAATATACCTATACCTATTTATATAGATTCTTGCAAGCCAATTGAAGAAAGACTTCCAAGAAGAATGGAATAATGTCAAATGTGGCTGAGAGACCAAGAAGAGTGAGCATTGAGAAAAAAAAAAGCTTTGGTTTTATCTGGGCAGGGGTCATTAATGTTTGAAAGAAGCGTTTCAGTAGCATCATGGAGATGATAGTCTGATTCAAAGGGAATGAGAAAATGGGATCCGTTAAAAAGACATTTGTCTAAGAAGGGAGAGAGCAAAGCATAATGTTAAGTAAAGGGGCTAGTGCAGTCAAAATTGAAACCAAAGAATGATTGAAATCAGAAGGGAAGGAGACTGTTCAGAGTGGATGTTTACAGCCCTTGATCTTTACTGAATATTCCCTGTATACCCTTCACTTTTCACTTACCTCCACATTTCCACAAATTTGCCCTGCCTTACAGAGCTGATTGATGAGAATAGTCATTTGGTTTGGAGTGACTTGAAGGACATGTATAAATGAAATGAGTAGCAGAAACAGTTAACACTCTGATAGCTCAAAATTGGCCAAAAATGTAGCATTCAATCCAATGTTAAAAGAGGTATGAGACCCTTCTTTCTTGTCATATATCATAAGGACATGGGAAATGTTGGCCAAAGACTACCCAGCATGGTGCGCCTGCATCAAAGAAGACGCTGTGCTCTATGATCTCAAAAGAAACATGAGATGCACAGATTTCGAGAATCCACCCATATGTTCACATGAGCTATTTGTGCCTGATGTGTGATGGAGCATTCCAAGCTTTCATTGATCTGATCAGCCCCAGTGGGATACATTGTAACTTGACTCTAACATAGTGATGCCATTTTTGTCCTCTTCAAGAACAAAGGATAGCAATCATACCAACAGCAAGAGCAAATGCCCTATGATATATGACATCTTTGTTTCAAATGATCCCGCCCTGCATCTCATGATTCATGAACAAAGCAATTTAGGGACTAGTCTTTGCCATATGGGTGTTGGCAATTAGGCCTTAGTCTTTCTTTTTGTAGGATTCCAACTTTGATGATTAAAATGGTTTGAGAGAGACATGATTTCTGGGTAATTTAATCATTTTATAAATAAGGTCAGCATGTTATTGATAAAAGGATTGTCATTTGGCGTCTCTCTTAGGCCAAAGATAATCATGAATGTGGGCTCACAGTTTATATACTCTTCAAAGAGTAGGTGTTCAATGAAGGGCTGAGAGTAGCTTCATATTAGCCTTGGAGAGAGAAACTATCTCTATACTCAGATCTGTCCCCAGCCTTGGCCTATCTAGACAAAAGGTTTTGTCTCCATCCAAACTTGAGTAGAGAACAATGGGCTTCTCCACCTTATATTAATTTCCTTGTAAGGTTAGGTGGGATCTGACCAAGATTGAGGAGAGTTAATTCAATCTCTTTATCAGTAATGTCTTTCTGTAGTTTGAACTTTTAAAATCAGGACTTTGGAAGAAGGGGAGAGCTTTGAATCTCCCCACATCATTGGTTATGGATAATCATTTTTCTTACAATCTTTCAACCACATGTTAGGAGATTAACTAGAATATCTTTTCTTTTCTTTCAAAGAAAGGTAGCATCTAAATGTGTCTGAGTTGTGTGTGACTTTGCCATTTCCTTTGTTTAGTCAACACCTTTCTAAAATACAAGCTGTTTGAACTGTCTTACTATGTACATTATTAATAATGAACTCTCTGCACCCCTTATTTGGTTCTTCACATTGTTATGCTTGTCAGTAGAGAAATAAAACAATTTAGAAATCAATCATTTATTTCAAAATAAGCACATTTCATTTATACCTTTGTGCAGATCCTGGATGTACATCTCCCTTTAGTACAAAAGTCAGAGGAGCATGTCTGTAAATGGGAGGGTAACATTAAGATGTTCTGATGTTTTTCCTTGAACATCCCTTTTCTTGCTTCTGTGTCCTATCCTATCCCTTCAAGTTTAAAGTCTGTCTCCTATCTTCATTCCATGGAATATTCATATATACATATACATATATGTACCTATACATGCATGTGTGTATATATGTGTATAAATATACACAATGCATGATATGTTTGTGCATAATATATTCTATACATATACATATGTCTTACACATTCATGTGATTACACAAATATACATTTAGTTATTTATTATTTGTGTAAACATACATGCATGCATGTATCTGTCTATCTATCTATCTGTCCTTCTATCTATCTATCTATCTATCTATCTATCTATCTATCTAAACTTCCTTTCTGCCATTAAAGGCAGTTAGAGACTATAGTGGATAGAGAGTAGGACTTAGAATCAGGAAGAGCCAATTTCAAATCCTGCCTCAGACTTGTACTAGCTATATGACCCTGGGCACAGTAGTCACCATCTCTTTACTTCAGTTTCCTCATCTGTACAATGGGACTAATAATATCACCTAGTTGATAGGATTTTTGCAAGCTTCAAATGATTTAGCTTGTATGAAGTGCTTTGTAAACCTAAACACACTATATAGGTGTTATTATTATTATTATTGTC
>JAQQSU010014831.1:0-11319 GCA_028627135.1 Pseudochirops cupreus | reverse complement strand
CTATTTATAATATACTCATATATTATACTTTATTTTATATTATGCAAGCATATTATCATAAGTTAAGAGAGCATTCAGCTGGAAGTTAGGAGATTCTGTGATCAAATCTTGCCTCAGATGCTAGTTGTGTGATCCAAGGTAATCAATCACATCACCTCTCACCTTAGGAAATGAAATAACCATTTATTAAGTGCCTACTACGAGTCAGGCACTATCTTGTAATAACTGGTCAATCAGGGAACAACATGAGGTTTCAAGCCTTGGGTCAAGGTACCAGGGGAAAATCATTCTAACTTACAGTAAGAAACACTCATGCCTAATTTCCCTTTCAGAGATCCTCTTCCCCTAAACTCATTTTAGGGAAGTTTTACAAGCAGAAACCATTTGTCTCCCCCACTCCCACCTCAGTTCTATGTAACTCTGACCCATTGAAACCTTACTAAAGCCTCAAAACATTTACATGCCACATAGATTCTAACCTGAAGAAGTCGAAATATAATAGTAGAGAGACATGTACATACACACTCACACACACACACACACACACACACACACACACACACACACACGTACTATAGTAAAAGATGGAGTGATAATAAGTACCATAGAGAAATGCAGGTAATGTATTATGAGAAATTTGAGGAGAAAGCCATTTTTGTTCACTTTAGGGGATAAAAGATTTCATTAAGAAGGATAGCATTAGAGTTGACCCTCAAAGAAAGAGTTCAAGGAGTTGAGGAGAGGTAGGTGTTCATTCCGATGTGAAAAGACAACACTATTTAACCTAAGTTTATTCTCATAAACATAGTTTGCTGCCTTCAGTTCAAACTCACCACTTAGATGAATAGACAAGCTTCTCTCCTTCTTGCCCCACTGAGTGATGGTTAGTTGGTTTCCAGCTCCATTTTGAGCTATGGCTCTATGTTCTGATTAGTCTCTACCTCTGACCTTCTGTTACTACCATTAGACTCTGCTCCTCTATGCATCACCCCAAAGGTGATCCCCATCATAGGAAGGCAATTGATGTCCTGACCCTGAGCAAGGCCAGGTAGGATGGACAGTGGGTCTGTGAGCCAAAGCTAGATGAACTAGTGCTCTAAAAAACAAGTAAAATAATGGTCAAAACCATCTGCCTGGTGTTGTGTAGGCCAACTAATCAACTAATTACCTGCATTTTTCATCTTTTCAGTTGTTTGGCTTTAGGTAAACAATTTAAATATTAGAAATAAATCTTGAGAGGTGGCAGAATCATAATAATACTAAGCATAATTTCAGGGAAATTAAAGTTGCTGAACATTTGTAGGTGTCTACTGTGGACAGTGCATTATGTGGGTCCTAGGAGAGATAAAAAGATGAAAACCAAGACAGTGAGTAGAAAGAAACCAGACTTGGGCCAGGAGACCTATCATTTAGTCTATACCATTACCTAATTGGACAACTCATTTTATGTTAGGGACCTCAGTTTACTCATGTATAAAATGAAGCTGTTAAAATAGATGTTCTTTTAAGGTTGCTCCTAAACCTCACCTTTTAGGATTCTATGAAATTCAGATTGCTTGAATCTTTAATCTGACAATCTCCAGGTACACTAATTAGCTTTCAGAATACAGTAAGGTACAAATTATTATATCTGCTTTGTTCTATGTCTTTTAATAATTGCTTAATTTTTTTTTGAAAAATTACAGGGCAAGCTGGTGACAAGATAGGGAGTTAAACCCATGAGGTCTGAATCCTAATCATGTATTACAGCTGTTGTATTATTTCATGAAATTCTGTTAACATGAAATGCTAATATTAAGCTACAGTGTAAAAATGGTTACTGGTAATCATTAAGGGGGAAAAATCAGTGGGAATTCATTGAATTTATTCTTTTAAATTAAGAAATTAGATACATAAGATTCCAATAGGCCAGGGAATTCAACATCCTACTGGACATTCTCCATAGTGAGGTCCCTTCCCTAACTGACCTTCCCTACCCCTTATCCCTACATGGTTTTCTATCTAATTTGTGGACTCTAAAACTTAGAATTTTGGTCAATTCTAGTTTCTATCTCTCTTATTTTACTATTAAAAGTATTTCCTCTTTTCTCATCATAAAATTAGACATATGTTCTGCTTTGGGCCAGAACTAAACTTTCTAACAATTAGGTTTAACCAAAAATGGAGTAGTAAGTGAACTCCCCCTTATTGGAGGTCTTCAAATAAATACTCAGTGACTACTTGTGGGATCTGTTATAGAGCATCTTCTTTCATAAGCATGGATTGGACCAGATGGTCATTAAGGTCCTTTCCAAATCTAAAATTGTGTGATTCTAAAAGGTTATATGTAAATCAAATTTTTTGTATATGGAAATTATGTTTCAAATGTACCAGAAGAATTGGGTACTTATAATTAAAGAATGGTGCTTCTTTTCCTAAAGCAAGGTCATCTTTTGTGGTAGATGTAACCACCTCCTGATTTGTTTATTCTATAATTCTGCCTTTTTTCCATGTTAATTTTCTGAAAGTATAATATGGTCTTGCTGAGCTTAAGTAGAAATATTTATAATTTATAATAAAATAAATTTTAAATCTTCCTAAAGCCTCACAGTATAATATTCAAATACAGCATTTTCAAAGTAAATGTGCCATCATAACTTATAAAGGTCTGCCTGGAAATATGTGTTTTAAAAGCAATATCATATGGATAAGTTTGGCTAACCTGACTTCAGGATCTTGAATCTCAGAATATAAATCTTCATAAAAGATAGAGTCCCAAAATTTAAAAACTGAATCCAAAGATGTTTACCATCATTAGGGAAATTTTTCTCCAATTAGACTTGATTGAGTATCAAAGGGTTAGAATTACAGAAACATATATCTAAAATTGAAGGGAACTCAGAGGTCATCTGATCTAGTTCCTTCTTTTTAGAGATGAGGTTAAGCAACTTCCCCAGAGTCACCTAGGTAATAAGCAGAAAAAGTGGGATTTGACCCTAGGATCATAACATGGATGGATGGTGACGTGCATGAGTGCAGGAAGTTCTAAGAGAACAACCAAAAGTCCCTTTGAAAGGCTCACACCTCTAAGGATAACAAAGCCTGATGACCTGGAAGAAATGCAATACTGACAGTGATTTAGGTTGAACTCAATCTCTGGAAAGTAGTAAGTTTTGCTTTCAGGGTAGTACTTGGATTTCAAAGCACATGACTTTGTTTTTGAACATGGAATAGAGAAATTCTGAGGATTCACAACTAATACTTTGAGAGTGGGTAAGCTCAGAGTTTGTTCTCAGGAGTGCTAAGTAGGTCATGCCTGAATCATCCTGACCTTCCCACAAGGTGTGGAGGAGGAGAAAAGGATTCATCCTGAGGGCTCCAAAGGATCCCCTGGGCCACCCTTACATGTCCTACTTATAGGTACAGTATCATCATGCCCAATGCATAACTAGGATTCACAGTCAGAGAGTGGTTGTCTTTGAGAATGTGGCCAGTCAAAGGGAAAGCCATCAACAGCACATCTGGGTAAGTCATTGCCCAACAGACCCACTAACTCATAGTTCTGTAGGAGGCCAAGTTTGTTATGATATCTAGAGGTGCCAGGTTTCATTCTTCATGTTTTGGGGGTTTTAAAACTTTTCATGCAATTAAGTGTAGTGTTAAGTTTTTTGTCAAAAGATATTTTATTGAAGGCTGGTGGTCAGGTTTTGTGTTTCCTTCTTTTTAATTACTACTAAACATATTTATCCCAGTGAGGAAGATTGTTAAAGAAAAGGGGAAGGAAGGTTGGATGAATCATTTGAGATAAACAATAATTTTGATATGGTTTCATTTATGACAGTAACTGTCATAGCTATGGCTGATTCACATTACCTGATCTTGGCACTGAGCTGATTTTCCCATCTTCAGTTAATTCCCTGTCATTGGACAGTGGATTTTGCACCATCATGATACGTTTCATTGCTCTTTTTATTGCGTTTTTAACTCTGTGGTTTTTAAGAATGGATAATACGCCAAGGAAAAGTGCGAAAGGTGTAGCTTTTGAAGAGCACCCTTCAGTTACTGTTAGAGAAATTGCAGTAGTATGAGGAAGTCAAGCTTTCAAGTATCATGCAAGCCAACAATGAAATAGAGCAAAGTGCAAAGTACTTTAAAATGAAAAAGCAAAATGCAAAGAGATGACAATTTTTCTGTTGTAAAACAATTGAATTAATCCTCAAGAGGGAAAAAAAGACCTTCAGAGGAACTTGTAGCCCAAATAATTTTTATTATTATTAATTCCTCTATAATACAACATAGATTTCTTGAAGTGGAAGAATAATGAAAAGACCAGCAAAAAAAAAATAGTTGTTAATAATGACGTTGAAGAATAACATCCTTGTCACAAACAAGACAAAGTTTAGAAAATTGGAAGAAATGTTTGTTTGTTTTTCTTACTGATAAGACTTTTTTTTTTTCCCAATCAAAGCCATACCAAAATAATTGTCACAAGATGTCTGGGCAAGCCTTTAAGATCTAGTCATGTTTTTCAGGCCCTCCAAAAACTGTTTGTAGATTGTTTTTTGGTTTTTTTTTTACTTCCAGTAAGTCTGAAAATCTTTCCCCCTTTGAGGTAATGATGAACTCTGATAAATATGTTGATATACTGAGATGCAAAATTGTTCCAGAATTATAGACCTACCCAAATAGAGATAGAAAATCGCAACATGACCTTCTACCATGCCACATGTCATGAGAAAGGTAAGAAATTGATGAAAAATATGGAAATAAGCATGCTTCATTGGTGTGGGAATTCACCTGATTTAAACTTCATTGCTTAACACAATGTCTGGCACATAGTAGGCTCTTAGTAAATATGTATTCATGGATTTATTATTTACTAGTCAATTCAATGCTACTAAATCATCATTTATTTCTGTCTATTATTTGCATAGTATCAGTGCTAGGGGCCCAAAGAGGGGGAAAAAATGAAAAATTCCCTGCCCTTAAGGAGCTTCTATTCTACTAAAGAGCAATTTTTGTCTACAGAATGTACCTACACAGAAATTAACCAAGAAGCCCTACCTGTTGCCCTGGGAAATCACAGAAATTCCACAGCTCTTTGTTGTGGATTTTATGACATGCTAACTTATCATCCATCTCTTTTCCAAGGAGAACTCTTTTCCAAGGATAATATTTTAACTGTATCCCTACACAGATAGCTCCTAAGTCATTTATTTGTTGCCTACAATGGCCTGTTTTTCTGCTAGAAGGTGGTATGTGTACATACTATTGTGGAGCTTAGATTAAGTGACCTAAGGATAGCAAGTAGCTCAGAGTCCACCTATTCCAACCCCCTCACTTTACAGATGAGGAAACTGAGGTTGGTGTTAGACTCATTTCTTTAAGCTTTTCATATCTCATATTGTACAGGATTCAGATGGTTCATCAATATGAACTATCTACCCATAAAGAATATCTTTTATGAAGAAATCATAAAGTTATAACAAAAGATAGTAGCAATGTTGCATGCCACATGTTAAAGCATCTAGGAATGTTAAGTCAGAAGAGAATTCTGGAGGTGGGTAAGGGTAAAATAGCTGTAGTAAAATATTCAAAAACCAATGATATAAATGATTAGATTTGTTTTGTTTGGCCCCAAGAGACAAACCTAAGAACAAGAGGCTTGAGAAGTTTTGAAGAGTTAAATTAAAGCTTGATGTGATGAAAACCATCCTAATTATCATCACTATGCAAAAGTAGAATGAGCTGCTCCATGGAGTAATGAAGTCCCTATCATTTAAAATTTACAAGCAAAGCTATATGATCACTTGTTGGGTGTACTGTAGTAAGAATTCTTTTTAGAGCATGGGTTGGAGAAGATTGCTTTTGAGGTCACTTACAACCCTGAAATTCGGTAATTCTTAATGTTTCACATCAGAGCATTGGCTAAGAAATTACACTTGGCCAGAAGCCATATCCATCTGATATTGAAAAGACTGTAAAGGAGGGTTACATGTGCCAAAGCCTGCATATGTATATTTTTCCTGGAAATGGCCAAAAAAAGAAAAAGAAAACCTTGGTCAAAAATCCATGTTAATTTTGAAAGATCATTTAAAGTCTTCTTAATTGAGGTGAACCCCTCAAAAGGACTCGGAATCCCCCTAATTCCATTTCAAAGGGAAGTCTGAAGATCTATATTGGAGATCTTTGCCAAGTTATTTGTAACATGTGTAGTCCATTTACCCCAGAGGGGTTTTTAAAATGTGTAGATTGTGATTCTAACTCAGTTGTCACCCATTGTGCTACATCTCCCCCAAGCATATGGTCACACTGAAAAGATGGCACCAACTGCTAAGAATTCCCTGAAGTAGAAGGCTGTAGGAAACCCACCAACACTTCTGAGGTTCCTCATCCCTCAATATGGCTTTCCATATTTAAAAATCATATTCTTTCCCACTGAACTAGAGAGAGTGCCATCAAACAACTTATCTTGAATATTTCTGTCACCATCATCACCATCATCATTATCATTAACAACCATTTATTCAGGGCTCACCATGTGCCAGACACTGTGCAGAGCATGCATGTACTCACACACGAGAGAGAGAGAGAGAGAGAGAGAGAGGGAGAAACATGGTCCTCCCACTCAAGGAGCTCATACATTGTTTGGTTGTTGTTCTTCATTCTCAAAGAGGACCAAAATGACATCATTATGTTGGAGTCAAGGTGTAGTGTGTTCAAATGTGTCTTGTCAGACCAATGGAAGCTCTGAAGGCTCTACCACAGGTTGGGTACAAATAGTTCAGCTGAACATTTGGAGTGGAAATGTCTCTATATTTGTGTGGCTCAAGTTTCTTTTGAGTTGCCATAATTCTGCTTTGCTCATAGAGCACATATCTTTTTTTGATGTAGGCATACCATGCTGGGTGGTCCTGTGCCAGTATCTCTTATTTCACACAATCAATTCCAAAGTTCTTCATAGAGACCTTGAGTATCTTTGTATCTCTTCTTCTGATCTCCATGTGAGCACCTGCTTTGCGTGAATTCTTCATGAAATAGGTTCATACATAAAGACAGACAAACAACGTGGTTCTCTGTACACTGTTCTATCTGCACTTTTCTCCTTGTTAATGCTTACTACAAGAAATGAAGTTGGCTAGGAACTGTGAGATGGTTTTTTACCGTTATAATGGAGATCATGGGGTCAATGTTATACACAACAGAGAGTGCAGCTATGTGGTGTTACTATACTTAATAATCAAGAAAGAAAATCTTCTTTTTAGGGTGATTTCATAGTAGCAGAAACATTTCCTTTATTGACATAATATCAGTTAGTTTGGGTTTCTTTTTTCAACTTTAGCCTTGGAGGACTCACTAGAAACACAAAGTAAAGAAAATAATATTTCACCTTTGAGGTAGAGTGATGGAATGATTAGAACAATGGACTTGGATAGGAAGGCTTTAGTCCAAATCAGACCTCAGACACTTCCTGGTTGTGTAACCCTATGAAAGTCATTAACCCCTCTATGTCTCATGTTTTTTTCATTTATAAAGTGAAAGGATTGGACTCATTGGCCTGCAAAGTCCCTTCCAACTCTAAATCAACAGTTTGATTATTTCAATCCACATTTTTGAAAGTTGAATCACTATATTATTTTCACCCTTACTAGTATATCATACACCCTTCTCAAAAGCTATTTTCTTTTAGGTTAGATGTTATCAAAAGGTGGGGAATGCAGGCGACAGTGTGGGGTGGATGTGGTTCAGTGTTATATTCTCTGGTCTTCTTGAGCTCCCCAAAGTTTCTTTGTGCAGTTATTTAGGACATATTTGAAGGTTATTTTTCAACCATAGAGGAATGTCATGTTGAAATCTTGCTCATTCATCCTCTGCTTCCTTTTTTTTTTCATCTGTTTGCTGCTACCCAGTAATATCAATGTTCACTAAAAGGTCGAAACTGAATCTGGCTCCACATTGCTTACTAGCAGATAGCATGGTTCTGTGGAAAGGACCCCTGACCCTGAAGTCTAGAATAATTAGGTTCAAATCCCACCTTTGACCTTTAGGAGGACAAATCCCTGAAGTCCACCTGCCTGGGTTTCAATATTTTCCCTTGTAGAATGAGGATTTTGGAGTAAATAAGATTCTTTTTTTTCTAGCTCAGAATCTATAATCCTATAACCTCCCTGGGCTTCATTATCTGTAAAAGGAGGGTTTAGACTAGATGGCCTCTGAGGAGAATGGGTAGGGAGCAGGAGGTGGTGATCTTAGGTCAGAGTTCCAGGTCTATTCCAAGGGGCAGGGGATGGCAGCATAATGCCTAACAAAGTCTGTCCTCCTTCAGTGTTATCTGGAGGGAGTAGATTGCTTTGTCATACAGCTTCCTGAGACAAAGCTTCCACCCTTGCACAACCTTCTTAGTCTAACTGCCAGAGTACCTTTGAAGCCAGGGTTTAAATCCCTAAAAATAGAAGCAGGATTACTGGTTGCAGATTGAGGGAAAACTTTTAAGACTTCTTGGTGGGTGAAAGAGGAAAAAAAAAGTCTCTTTTTCTTTTTAAAGTGAGATAGTGGACTCCAAATTAGCACAGTATTTCAGTAAATCTGTCTTTTCTTTTCCTGGCTGTCAGAGATTCTTATGGATTTTCGCAATTAGAAATTACAGTTAGTCTACATGAAGAGCTATTTATACTTAAAAGAAAAAACACCCTGCTCTCAGCCACCAATCTAAATTCAGCTCTTCAGCAGTCTGGGCACTCTTCCTGGTGCTATCCCAAGACAAGACCTTCAGCCCTGCCTCAGCCTCCTGTTTGGCAAAAGGATCTCCTGCCCACACTTCTGGGAACAGACAATATGTGAGAGTCATAAAAGCAAGGGATGACCATTCATCTCCTTCCCTCCTACCACTCTGCTTCTCCTTCCGTTATCTTATCCTAGAGGCCAAACCAGACCATCCCAGACCAGACCAGAAGGATCCTCATCTTAATTTGTTTTCCTGCTCACGAAGATCCTGTTTGGTCAATCCATCGATGGTATGCTACTCTACACCCCTCCAGCCCATTGGATGATATCCTAACCTGGGGAGCTTCCTAAACAACTATGTGTCAGACCATTCCTTCTTCCCTCTAGGTAAGAATTTCAGGATGTGTGAGCTTCCTGTGCTGTGCCCATCAGTGGAAAATGTGGTCTCAGACTTCCAAACTAGACCTGTGGGGAAACTTCGATTTCATGAAATGTCCTCAAAGCACTTTCACAAACCCAGGTTGATACAGACTCGGAGAGACCCAATGAAGTAGTCAAAGTCCAGATGTTATCTTCATATGTGCTCAAGTAACAAATGCTTTGAGGCCACTAAGTCAACTCCCACTCTGATGAGTTAGGTCCCCAGAGCATGGTTACTAACTAGCTCCTTTCTGGGGTCTAGAGGTAGCCTTGAGGTTTGGAAGGTTGTCTTTCTAATGCTATGCAAAAATCATGGCCCCAATGGCTATTGTTCCTTCATGATTATCAGTTGAAAAACATATCAATCAGACTTAAGTAGATTTTAGACAGGCATATTTACTTAGGTGGTATAACTGACACAAAACATGAGATAATATTTGTAGAGCACTTAACACAGTACTCAGTATGCAGTAGGTGCTAAATCAATGTAAGTTTCTTCCTCTTCCCCCCAAAAAAGTCTGTGACATACTCTCTGACTAGCATATAGTGAATGCAAGGTAGAGCATTACGAAGAGTATAATTTACAGTTCCTGATTTGCAAAGTCCTTTTCTCTCTTGTGTAGAATACTCAAGAAGATAGTAGCTTCAGCTGAATTATGTGTTAGGAGTCAGAATAAAGAGAGTTTAGAAGTAAGAAGAAAGGAAGTGGAGGAACAGATTACAGAAAGCATTCTCAAGGAGTTTAGTCAGGAAGGAGAGATGAGATGGTAGCTATTAGGAATGGTCAGATCAAAAGAGAAGTCTTTTTAAGGATGAAGGTGACATGGGCTTGTTTGTCAGCAGCAAAGAAAAAACCAGTGGGTAGCGAGAAATTAAAGATTTCATATGATATGGTAGAGGGGACAATCTTCTGGAGAAGACCAGAAGGGATGTACTGAAAGTTACATATCGAGGAGTTTGCCTGAGCAAGAAGAAGGGTCACCTCTCTGTGGGAAATGGATGAACAAGCAAAAAATAGGAGAAGATATCTGAGTGGTGTGAGAGGGAAGAGAAGAAAACTCAAATGTTTTAGTGAAATATGAGGGGAAGTTTTCAACTGAGGGGCTGTTGTGGCAGGCTTGAGGAGAATTGAGAATGTTGAGCTATTATGGTGAGTGGAATAGAGCATTGATCAAAGAGATGGAAAAAGCTTGCCCTGCTGCTGTCAGAACCCATCAAGGATACACGACATGAACTTGTAGTGCACCCAAGCAGTAGGATTCACAGATTTTCTCCAGCTCCATTCAATAGCACATAGATACGAGCAAGGGAAGCAGATGGTGAGAGTAACCCAAGGTTGAGGTTTAACAAAGTATGATTGGCAATAGAACAAGGAGGCAGGGATGTTGGTAATATGAACTGGCAAGCATTTACTTAACACTTATAAGAATTGCAAAGCACTTGAACAGATATTATTTCATTGGATCTTCACTACAACCTTGAGCATCTCCAGTTGTACTGATCTATATCTCACCAGTGGACCCTGATGACTCTGGAAGAGAAATTTGAGGCTAGTGACTTTGCATAGTCCTCCCTCACTTAAATCCAATTCACTTTCATGTTATGACATCACCTCCCTGATGTAATGGTCCTCTTCAAAAATGTACAGACAAGGGGGCGGAGCCAAGATGGCGGCGTAGCAGTGGCAACATATCGCAGCTCTCACATAGCCACCCCAAAATACCCATAAAATAGGACTCTAAACCAATCCTAGAACTCCAAAACGCACACAAAGATACTTCCCACTAAAGTCAGCTCGGCTACGAGGAACCATATCAGCACTGCAAACTGAAACCAGCCTGGCCTGAAGCCCCGGCTGTGCCCCGGGGGCGGCTGGACGGGAGGAGTGGAGAAGCTGAGGAGCTTCAGGTGAGCAGATTAGCAGCAGCTGTGAATGGGAATTGTGAAAGGGGGAGATAAGCAGTCCGGCCAGAAGGCCTCCAGAGCAGAAAAGTGAAAGGCAGAGGTTTTGCACCTGCCTCGCCTTTGCAGCTACCCACCTGCAGCCTGCAGGCAGCAGGGGGACTGAGCGATTCTTATCGGGCCAGAGCTCTCGCGTTGAGCGTCCTGGACGGATCGCCGTCTTGGGCCTTGGTCTTGGAGTCTTTATTATCCAGTCTGCCGGAAGTATATAGGAAGAGTTCCCAGCCTCTCCCT
>JAQQSU010014830.1:0-11319 GCA_028627135.1 Pseudochirops cupreus | reverse complement strand
AGTCCCACCTCCTTTATTTTACAAATTTAAAACAAAGAAGAAACTGAAGCTCCAAGAGCCTCTGTGAGTTGCTGAGACCAAACAGTAAGAGAGCAGAGCTCAGACTTAAAACTCAAGTCTTAATCCAGTGCTCTTTTTTCTACACTTCTCCTAGATTATCATTAGTGCAATTTTGAAAATGGAAACAAAAATAACAATCCTGGACTCAGAATGTGAAGGATACGTCACATATGGAATTTAATCATCGATGTTTGCCGAATGACACTGTTAGGTACTGTCTGGGATATGAAAGAGACACATTCCTATTCAGTTACATGTGTCTACTTTGGATGATTTTTATCTTCTTTTTAAAAGTAAACCTTTCTTAGAAAACAAGTACTTTTGTTCCTTAAAAAATATTTGCTGAGAACTCTCACTAAAAAAAGAAGAAAAACGGAAGAAATAATCAGCAGTTTTGAAAATCTTGAAATAATTTATTTTAAATCACCTTTGCAGCCAAGAGATACAAGATACAGTTATTTACTTTGAGTAATTTATTGTTCAAAAGGGTGCAACACTGGGTAATATATAAAATCAACCAAACTGAACTTCAAATAGATGATCTACCATAGCATTGCTGAACTGAGTACTGATTCACACCTGCTCACTAAAAGAAAGTGTTGGTGAAAGTAAGTACATAAAAGCCACTTTGTTCAAGAGAAAAATACATATCTGTAGGTATATCCACATATTCCACCTAATTTCATACTTGATTCTATTGTAGCTTGAAATTCTAATGGATATGAGACTTGTGACTCATTTGTCTACAAGTACCAATTGTAACCCAGTATACCAACTAGATGAAATACACACACACACACACACACACACACACACACGTTCACTCGCTCACTCGCTCACTCACTCACATACACATGGATGAGAGGTTTTTTTTTTTCCAGGTCTTAGGGGATTTAGTATTTTAAACTATAACTTTTTTGGTATCACTTTTGTTGTACTTATTAAAAATTTTCTTCCCTATCCCAGCAAGGTTGTTTTTTTCTCATTCAAGAATCAGGTTTCAAGTTTGCCTTGGAGTCTAACATATTACTACATTTTAAATCATGTGTGTTGCCAAATATGGGGTAGATTTAAAGAATTTAGCAAAATAGGGCAAGTTGCCAATGAATGCTAAAAGTAACTTTATATAATGCCTGCTTGAGTTCTCCAAAGGTTAGACTGGTGTTTACTCCATCACTCCCATAAACCCAACATTCTTTTGCAAACTAGACAAAAATTAAAAATAATTTCACATTGGCCTCCGATAGTATACCATACACATGTATCATTCAAAAAATAACTCAGTTTAAAGTTCAGCTTCCTAATTGAATAAAGTAAATGGATGGATTGTTTACAATTAAAATTCAGAGGAAAACATAGTTATCTGCAACTGATTAGGAACAGGCATATAGCTTACAGTAAATATTAGGAAAAGTCAAGGAAAACACTTCCTTTTGGTAGCTAGAAAGAAAAAAATGAAATCATTTTATTTCAAATTCAATATTTATTTGGAAAACAATGCTTCATTGTCTCCTTGATATTCCTCTTTATGACTAAACTTGTAAACATTCTGCACTTAATTGACTAGTTTTATTTCATTGGTAAATTCTCAAACCTAACTCATTTCCTAACATCTTTCACACAAGTTTCCCAACATTGTTGCAAGATATAGAAAGTAAACAAATGTATTTTGAAAGTAGCTGTGTATACTTAGTCAGTTATACTACCTGATCCGCTCAGTATTTCAATTTGCTTTAAAAATTGGGCCTTAAATAGCAGTTAAAAATAGATTCCTTGCCCCATTCTAACCCCAAGACCACTTTGGCTCATCTAGTACTGTTTTGCTCCATTATATTATTACCACACCATTCAGTCAACCAATCGGAAAGCATTTATTAAGTACCTACTATGTACCAGACACTGGAGTAGGCAACGGGATTTCAAAGACAGAAACAGATCCTGCCTTCAGTGAGCTCAAGGACTATCTTCTGTACCTTTCCTACTGCAACAATAACTGTCAGCTTGAGATTTTGATAGGTGATTGCTAGATCCATTGAGTCTTTCTTGGCTGGTGGGGGAGGGAGCAAAATGCAGTTTAACTATAAGCAGTCACACTGGAAGAATAATTGATTTGAACCTCACCAATGATGGAAAACATTAGAGGGGTGGGAGGAGGAGTTGGATGAGAGAATTGCCATCCTGATAGATTTTGGCAATGGTAGTTATTAAGGACAGTGGGAAAAAGCCTTCTAACTACCACTACTACACAATGGAATAAAGACCTATTCAGCCTATGATAGCTATTGCTCTAATGAACAGATGATTTTGTTCCTTAGGTGTTCATCTGGTAACACAGAATATGTCTACTCCATGCCTTCTCCTCAGTGTGATTTTTGTCCTGCATTTGCTATAACTTCTCCATGGAGTTGCTACTCAGAGTGCAGAGGTGTCTCCATATGTTCTATATTTCACATTTAAAAGTTTTCATTTCTAGATTTGAAAGTGGTTTTTACCATTGCAATAGCAGCAGAAGACAAATCACATTTCCTAGTTCCTAGTAATTGAGTAGTTCCAGAGAAAAAAGAGTTTGTGACCTAATTAGACCTTAATATTTCTAACTCCTAGATGGATATGTCAAAAATTAGACATTACCACATCTCATGCAAAGATTTTTAAGCTTAAAGCATTTTCTAAATACAAGTTGTTGTTGTTGTTGTTAATGATGAAGCATTTAAAGTACTTATATGCCTCACACACTGCTAAGCACCAGGGAAACACAGATGTTAAGATAATCCCTGAGATGGAGAAGTTTATATTGTAATAGAAGGAAACCACCTAGGAAAGAATAGTGGCTAGGAATGAGGGTGGAATCAGAGAAGAGAAGAATGAAGCACCACCTTTTCTAGGAGTAATAGAAGTATTCATTAGATGGTGATTCCAAAACTGGAAAACTCTTTGAGGTAGGGGGTGGAGAGGGAAGATAGAGAGCATCTGATAAGTAGATGGCTAGAAAATAAAGTAAGGCATGACTGGGGCCATTCTAAAATAATGAACCCTGGTTAGTATTCACAATCAGACCACTGGTACCCCAAGACAGGAGTTATGGAAATGAAAGGCCAAGGTCTTCTAAGCATGGTTTCTGTCAGATCAAGGAGGGAAAGCAACTATATGAGAAAATGGTTGGGAAGAGAGACCTAATCCACCTTCCTGTGTCTGTGACCTTCTGAGTGGTGAAGACTAGTTTTTGTTTGTTTGTTTTTTTCTTGTTCAGGACACTTGATTGAAGGAGTCGAAGTAAAGGAAATTTCCATGTCAAGAAATTCAAAGAGAACAAAGAAAGAAAATGTTTCCTTTACTATTTTCTTATGATATATGCTCTCCCTTCCTCACCTTGTATTAATGACCCTATTACTTTCACCTAAATCTGAAGTAAATATATTATTTTAAGTAAAATTAATTTTCTCCCAAAAAAAGATAGGAACATAAGATATGTTTTAAAACAATTCTATTAGAAAAAACTTCCTTATCCCTTGTATTCATCATTCATTCTGAAAATATTCTTAAAATGCATTAGAAAAGTCTTTGATTTAATGAAAGTAGATAAAGTACTTATGGACAAGGAAGAATAGAAAAAGCAAAACTACAGGGTAGAATTACGGTATTAAAAAAGACAGTCTTGAGTACCTCTCAATCCCTGAACATGGCAAAATAATATTGGAAAAGAATTGAGAAATTTGGGTTTGAGTCCCAACTCTGTAACTTATTAGCTATGTGTAACATTGGGCAAATCCCTTCCCCTTGCTGAATCATACTTTCCCTATCTGTAAAATGGAAACAGTAATTAACTCCTTGCCTATTTCTAAAGATTATTATGATTAAATGGGACAGGTAAGGGGAAAAGTTCTTTAAATTTTAAACTACCACGAAAATACAAAATTTTGAGGTTAATAAAGTAGCAAAAAGAATAATGAATAAGAACTTAGAAGACCAAGACCCTATGTCAATTATTATTGGTAAAATTTTGAAGAAATCACTTTTATTGTCTGGGCCTCAGTACTCTCATCTACAAAAGAAGCAAGCTAGACAGCCAATCTTCAATGATGACATTCTATGATTCTGTGGTTGTATCTCTCCTTAGCTAGGATTGGATAATTTAAGGGGTTAATTATGTCAGTCAGTCAACAAACAGCTTTTAAGATGTTCTATGTTCTAGGAACTGTGTTAAGTACTTGGAATTCTAAGAAAGGCAAAAAAAAGGCAGTCCCTTCCTTCATGGATAATACATTCTAAGGAGGGAGGCAGCATATAAATAATTAGTTATGCAGGAGATACATGCAGCATAGATGAAGATAATCTGAAAGGGAAAGGCATTAAAAACAAATATTCCTATTAATGAGGTGACCCTGTATTTCTTACAATTAAGAACTCCATATAGCCATATTCTTTGAGGCCCTTGGAAAACAAATTAAGCAGATGCTTTCTTCCTTCTATATGGAAATATATTATCTTAGGATATAACATTAGACATAAACCAACAATTCTCAGGAACAGCAAATGGAGAAAAGCTGTCTTAGAAGGCAAGAACAACAGCTGTGGCCAAAGCGACTCATGTGCACCAAGAACTCAAGAAGTTGCATTTGGCGAGGTAATCCCCTAAATGACAACTTTATATAAACCAGAATATTGTAATATGGCATTCATGCAAATAAGCCCAAATAGTCTTGTGTTTCATAACTCCATCCAAGCAAGTTAGGCTGGTTTCAGGTTTTGCCACAGATATTTCATAATATTTTGCATAATAACGTCCTAACACAAAATCAAACCAGATGATGTAAAAAATGAATCTGGTAGGGCTAAGCATTGATGCTGATTTATTTTAATTCTTAGATAAAGGTATAGATAAAGTGATTTGGGTTAATTCTGTTAAGAACATAGTTCAGAAAAACATAGAAAAGGGAATCCCAGTGAAATTGTGAATCTTGCGTTTCTTGGAAAGAGGCATTGCTTGCTAGTAAAAGCAACAGACAGTTTATAGGTTTGACAAGTCAACATGTTATGAGGACCTCAAAAATGAAATCATTTTATGGTTTTTAATGCTGACCTGCTCCACTGAAGATCTGCCAAGAAGAACAATATTTGCCTGAGCATCCCTTTCAAACTGCTCAATATAAGGAGGAATCATTCCATTTTCAACATCTTTGTGGAACTCACAGTTCTTGCTAGTGCTCTCAGGCCTTTCAGAGTTCAGAATATCTTCCTTCATGACAGCAGCTATTAAAAAAAAAGAAGCCCACATGATTATCCACTTACCTCCGTGAGCTTTCAGATGGGTTAGGAAACAACAAAAGTCAACATATGCCCTCTGTTATCTTCAAATGACCCAAGTTCAATTTCCTATAATCAATAATTCAGTAAATGGCTTTACAATTCAATGTGCACTTGAAACTAGAACTATCTCCAGAGTAAGTTTTTAGCTAAAAAGGTTTATCTTGAAAAATAAAAGGCTTTAGCAAGGTTAGCTGAAAAGGAGGAGTAGGAGGGAGAGGGAGAGTCAACTCTATTAATCTTGGAAAAGCCTGAAAACTAAGCAAAGTACAAGCAAGCATTAAAAACTCATTCTTGTTTACCAGAGGTAGCTTAAAGTGTGAATTCAATGTTTTTCCACTTTAATATTGCATGCTGTTTACCAGAATAGCTCCCCATTTACCTGCTATGTTGCTGAAACCAGCTTGAGAGATAAATAGGCGCAGTAGAAGATGGAGCTTCTTTGGCCCATTTTCCCATATTAGAATCACTAAGACCTGACAGCGACCAGACTATCCCCTATACAGCAGCACTTTATTTTGGCTGCCTCATTTATTTGCATAGAAGTGTCTGCATTTATATAAATGATGTGTTTGCTTTACCTTGGACAAGACTGCTCTTTCTCGATCATTTACAAACAGCACTATCTACAAAAAAGTATCTATTCATCTATCCAAATGTACACAGCAAATATGAAACAATCCTCTGTCCCATTTTCTAAGAGAAACTAGAGATTGAAAAATGAAAAAATGGAATTTCTTATGTATGTTGCTCATGTTGTTAATGCTGGAATTTCAGTGCACCTTACTTAATGTGGCGACATTTGCCTCTCCAAAAAATGATCCTAGTGCATCTTCACAATTTAATAATGAGGAAACTAAGGTCATTGTTAAAAGGGGGTTATAACCCAGATTTCTTGTATTCCAGGCCAGTACTATCCCTTCCATTACATGATCCTGGCTCCCTTATGAAATAAAAGTTCAGACTGGAAGATCTGCAGCTTATCTAGCCCATGTCCCTCATTTTACATATGAGAAAACTTCACCTCTTCAAAATTTCCCTTTTATTGTCAAGGGCACCACCATGCTCCAAATCACTCCATGTTCAAAATCTAGGTCTCATCCTGACCTGTCTCTCCTACTCACTGTACATCTACAATCTAATAGCATGTCTTATCATTTTAGCTTCACAATGTCTCTTATATATACCCCCTGATGCAAGTGCTCAATACCTCATACCTGGACCCTTAGAGCAGCTTTTTCCTGGGTCTCCCTGCCTCTAGTTCCTCCCCACTCCAGTCTATCCTCTACTTAGCTATCAAAGTGATCTTCCTAGTCTTCCTGGTCTACACCCTACTCAGGTACCAAAGTGATCTTCCATGTCACTTCCCCTACTCAATAATCTCCAGTGGTTCCAGAACAAATATAAAATCCTCTTTCTGGTTTTTGAAGCATTTTACAACCTGGCTGCTTCTTGTCTTTGTTTTCCTAAACTTTGTTCCCCTCAACAAACTCTCCACTCTAGCCATACTGGCTTTCTTGCTGTTCCTCAAAGAGGGCTCTCCATATCCCAGTTGCATTTTTTCTCACTGGCATCTCTCAAATCTCCCTCACTACCAACTGTGGCTTCCTTTAAGATTCTACTCAAGTTCCTCCTTCTGCAAGAGGCCTTTTCCTTTGTGATTGTGTCCCATTTACACTGTAAATATCATCTGTGTTAATAGTCATTTACATGTTGTCTCCCTCATTAGAATGTGAACTCTTTTAGGGAAGTGACCACACTTTTTGTATCCTTACTGCTCAGCACAGTACATATCCAGCTTAATAAAAATTTTGTTGTAGGGCCTATCAATATTTCTTATATAAATGTAATAGATGAAAAAAATGGCCATAAAAAGGTATAAAAAGAATTAAAAAGGAAATCCAACTCTGAGCCACTGCCATAGACTAATTGTTATACTTTGTTAGATCTGTGCTCTTATAAATGTATTATATTAACAGAAGTAATATTCCATTTCACAAGTTACTGAATTTCACACAATATTGTTAAATGGATTTGAAACTGGTTGAATGACCAGAACAAAACTGAAGACATTAGTGGTTCAATGTCAATATGGATGGAGTTCTCTGAACAGATGCCCACGGGATATGAGCTGGATTCTGCGCTGCTTCACATGCTGATCAGTGTCTTAGATAAAGTGGTAGTTAGAATGTTTATGAAATTCACGTATGAAACAAAGATGAATAGCTGACTTTTTGTATGAGTTTCTAGAAACCAAATGGCTCAACTACAGAACAGTCTAGAATGTTGAAGTGTTCTAGAAATGAAGTGTAATGGGGATAAAAGTCTTGTACTAGGTTCATCAGGTCAATTTCACAAATACAAAATAGGGTAGGCATAAAAGACAGCAATCCTTTGGAAGGAAAGATGGAGAATTAACAGGGTAATTAATGTGACAGTTAAGCAATCTAGTAGAATCTTGGGCTGCAGTAAGAGAGAGGCAGATTGTATTTTGCCACAGCCATATGTATTTAGGGTCTAGTATTGTGTTCAGTTCTGGGCATTGTATCTTAGAAAGGACATAAGTAACATCCCTAATACTTGGAAAGGTCTAATTACACCAAGGACTGATTCAAAAAGTTCCAGATCATTGATGGCCCTAAGAAAGAAAATGAATTAACCGCTGCCAAGTATGATGTAGGGGAAATTCCTATGTATGTATGAGTTTAACTACATCACCTCTCAAGTTCCAACTGTTTAAGTGTCTGTGTTTCGCTCTAAAGGGTACAGAATTTTAGTCAGTTATGGAAACTTTTCAATAATGATTAAATAATGATTCACATTTTTCTTCCTTAATCTTCAGTTGTGATATGAAATATTTTGAAGGATTTTGCTTTTAAAATGGAAAGAAAATGAGATTTAAAGATGTTACTGGAATAGCTAAAATATGTCATCAGTGGATGTTTCTGCAACAAGTACAGATAATTGAGTAAAATCACACAGCTCAATATTTCTCACATGATAAAAGATGTTGAAAACAAGTGGGTATGTACCTTGGGGATCCTCTTTGTTATCTTCATCTAGAAGCTTCATTAATTCATCATATAGAAGTTGCTCATCCATTTGCACCAGAACTTTAAAAAAAAAAAAGGATTGTTGTCAAATATTCTCTCTGTATATGGTTCAAAATTATAGCTATGTAAATCTTAATTCTAAACAATTAATAATCAATCATTTATTTATACTGAGAATTATGATTCACAAAACCTCAAAATAACAACTCTCAATTTTCTGTCGCATCATTAGGTTTTGTAAATCAAAGACAGCAGAAGAAGGATTTTAAAAGATTTCTAGAATGGCATGGTTAGTATCCTAATCATTTATTCTTCCCTGATAAGCAGGATTCTATTGTTAGTAAATTGAGATACAGAGATGATGGATAGGTAGACAGACAGACACACAGACAAGACACAGACACACAGACGGATATAGATAGATAGGTAGATAGATAGATAGATAGATAGATAATGATAGTTAGAAAAATTCATTTTACATTAATCATATGTCAGTTGCAATTTCTCCAGTAATGAAACAGAACATGATGGAATGAGTAAAAACAGCAGAAGGCACAGAAGATAAAGAATTGGACCTAGAACCAGGAGAACCTGAATTCAAATCAAGGCTCAGACATTTACTAATAAGGCAAAGTAACCTAATCTATCTACCTCAGTTTCTTCATTGGTATAATAAGGAAAATAAGAGCACAAGATTGTTATATTAAATGAGGAAATCTCTGTAAAGTACTTCATAAACCTTAAAGTACTATATAAATGCTAAATATTCATAAAATGGCTTTATGAATATTCTAGTCTGCTTTCCCATTAACTATCATATATTCAATTATTTTATTATATATATATACGACATTTTATGTCAGGTATAAAAAAGCCATGTAAATACAGAAATCACCTTCATCATCATTTTGTTCTTATCTAATTCAGCAAATTACCGAATGAAATTACCTTGGGACAAGCCATTATCCTGTTATTCATATGTATGTATGTGTGCATGCATGTATGTAAATGTACACATGTATACACATACATTTAAATATATGTGTGTAGGCACACATATATATATAATAATTCATGGGACTGTTGCAGAGATGAATAAAGTAACTTTTTGATAATTTAATAAGAGTATTGGTATATAAATTCATCTTTTGTAGGCTTACTGAAAGCATCTTTGAAATTGCTTTAAAAATGCATTCTCATTTTTATCTCTTAAATGGAATTCACAAAGAAATGTTCCTAGGATAGGTCACTATTCTGTTATTACTCTTTGCTAATTAATAGCAGACTATTGTACAAATAGGTGAAATGGGTCCTTTTTGTGAGAAAATAAAAGTCCTGGGATATAAATTCATCTTCTGTAGGCTCACAGAAAGGATCTGGGGAACAATTACTATAGCACACAGGATGATGGGGATCCTATATCCCTCATCCCACTGCTATGTAATTTTAAGGTCTTCATCATGATCTCAATATTTTGAATTTTTTTTAATTTTACAGAGCTTGGTGATTAAAAACATTTGATATTGTGTTATCATACCTATTAAAATATTGTTCTAAAAACTTTATGGATCAGTGTTATGTCTAAACAATTGTAGGCCACAGTTTTATCTGCGATTAAATTCCAAAGGATATTTTGAGGGCTGCATTTTTAGTGAAAAGATTTGTTGTTTTATATTCTATGAAAGATAGTGAGTTTCTAACATATAATTCCTGAAGCCAGATGGGCCCTGGTAGCTAGATGAGCCTACTAGGCATGCAACAGATTTTCTAGTTGGATTCATACCGTCATAATCAAAAAGACTATAAAATTTGAGTCTGTGTACTCAAAATTATTTGAGTTATCAGCACTATTTTTGACATCTATTCTGGAAATAGGTAACATTTTGGAGTTTATATTGAGTGAATATTTCATATGACCTTAGGTTTTTTAATTTTTCCTTCTTCAGATTTCAACCTGGTCCTTGTAATGATAAGTGAACCCTAAAGCTCACATATTAAATGAATCAAAGACATAATCCCAAGAAATCAGAAATCCTCAAGAAGATACCTGAATCTAAACTCATTGTATAGCTTCCCTTTATTATGACGGACACTGGGTCACACTGGCACAACTGAAATCTTAACTATAGTTTCTAAAACAAATTTCTCTCAACTAATTTGGCAGTTCAGGATCATACTTTGATAAAAAGTCAACTAGTAGTGCTATAAAAACTCACACACAAAAACATTTCTGTGCAAAAGGGCCATTATTTTATCCAAATAATTGTTTCAAATGTTTGCACATAAAATCACTGGTTTTAGTAGGAAGTTTTTAGGAATAATGTTCCTTCTCTAGAATTAGACAAGTACTGACCTTCAGAGATTCTGAAGCATGACTGAGAGAAGGTTTCAGCTCAATTCAGCTCTACTCTATTGCCCGTCATCTTGCAAAAGAACTAGAGAATTTCCCTCGAAAGAAAGGAGGGTGTAACTATAAAGTTAGCACCTGGTAATTTACAATGAACTTGAACGTTTTTATGTGATCGGCACCTTTTTCCTCTCCAGTGGGTTGGAATTCCTAATGTCCACTGGGGGCTCCTTTCAGTCAACCACCTGCTCCATTTAACATAACGCCTGAAATAAATCACAGAATCTTAGAGCTGAAAGGGATTATAGTGGATCTAGTCTTACCCTTATTTTGTCAACATGCTTTAAAGGTACAGAATTCCTACTCATTTAAAATTCTCATTTTGTATGTAACTTTTACTTCCACCAAAAAATTTACTTTTTTGTATATTTTTCTGCAATAATTCATTCTCTATATCAGTGATAGTATTTCTTTATCGTTAAAGTTTTATTGTTGACTTCTTTTGTTGGTCTTTTTTTAAATGTCACAGTAATTTGATAATTCATTGATATAGTC
>JAQQSU010001483.1:0-14983 GCA_028627135.1 Pseudochirops cupreus | reverse complement strand
AACTTGAGATTCACAGGCACTGTGCAAGGGAGATCCATCCTGCCCTACCGAAAAGTCAGAGAAGCGAGGGGGAGAGACATAGGAGAGAATAGACTGGGGGAGGGGAGATACACTGGGATGGCTGTTTTGGGGTGGTGGTTAGAGGAAAGATGGGGAGAAAATATCTAACTCAAAATCTTGTGGAAATGAATGATGCAAACTAAAATAAAATTTAAAAAAAAAAAAAAAAGAAGAACAACAAAAGATTAACTAATGCTCCAAACGTGTGCATAGTGTCTAGGAGCTAGGGAGTCGAGGAGCAGAAAAAGAATATAATTGTTTGGATGATTTTTACATTAACCATAACTATCACCTGATACTCTTATCTTATTCAGTTAAGGGAAGATGAACATTTAGGCAAGATGCTAGTAGTGTCTCTGGGAACTATGTAGTCCCACTGCTGCAAAAACTGAGACTGGTGGACTACTTGAGTTCAGGAGTTCTAAACTGCATTAAACCTAAAGCCAATTAAGTGTCTTTGCTACATTTATTATCTATATAATGAAACTTTGGGAAGGTATGGCCATCAGGGAGGTTAATGAGGGGCAAGCCATCCTAAGTCTGAAAAATGAAGCAGATCAAAGCTTTCATGTTGACTAGTAGTGGAATTTGGCCTCTGAGTGACCTATGCACTTCCAGCTTGAGCAAGATAGGAATACTCAAAAGAAATAAAAAAAATAAAGAAAAAGAAAGGAAAAAAATAATGATGAAAGGAAGAATTGAAAGAAAAGAAAAAAGAAAAAAGAAAGAAAGAAAAAGAAAGAAAAAAGAAAGAAAGAAAAAAGAAAGAAAGAAAAAAGAAAGAAAGAAAAAAGAAAGAGGGGCAAAAACTGTTAAAAGAGAGATAAAGATTGTACTATTGGTAAGATAATTTTTTTTTGGAGTGGAGAGGTAAGGCATTTGGGGTTAAGTGACTTACCCAAGGTCACACAGCTAGTAAGTATCAAGTGTCTGAGGCTGAATTTGAACTGAGGTCCTCTTGATTCCTGAATCAGTGCTCTATTCACTGTGCCACCTAGCTGCCCCAGTAAGATAATTCTCAAACCCGAATACAGTGACATCATTTGATGAACGATGATTAGCATTGTTGTGGCTAGTTGCAAACCCCAGAAACTATTTCTTAACTTGTCATTATTTGGACCCTATGAAAAAAGGGCATTCATGCTTTACATCCAAATTATTGCTTCATTGTAGATGTCCCAAACTACATGCTCCTCTTATCGAATCCTTATCCTTTCCAGGGAGAGGATCTCTTTTCCATGTGTGTTTTTTTTTGAAGGGGGAATACTATGTAAACTCATCCAAGAATAACAAACAAAGGCTGCTATTCCCTTTACAGGCAGATCTAGAAGATGAATATTTTCTCCTCATAATAGCATCTTTCTGTCTTCTGTCACAGTGTCTTCCTGAACCAGGTGTGTCTGTCAGGAGAAATTATTCATCTCTAAGATCCATCTGTAGACTTTATTTTCCCCCTTCCTCTCTCCTTAGGGAAAAGATAAGAAAAAGTCCAAGAGAATTATCCCTGCGTTTCCTTTTTTTTTTTAGGTTTTCAAATATCTTTTTGCAGCAGATAATTTTATTTACATTGAGACAGAATCACTTTACATGTTTTAAATTAGACATTAATAGTAGCTTTATTTTAAGCAAATTAAAAATGAAAGAAAGTGGAATCATTCAGAAACATTCTTCATTAACCTGCTTCACTTTTAGCATAAGAATTTTTGTTTTTAACATTTAGAAGTCACAATATTCAAATAAAGCTGTAGCTACTATGGCAACAGTACACTTTGTCATCGTTTAACTTGAAAACCTGAAGCTGGTTAGATTACTATCTTTAAAAAACCAAATATTTGTTCATGAAGAGACAATAATTCTCTTTTTTTTTCTTGGAGAAGAGAAGGCAGGGCAATTGAGGTTAAGTGACTTGCCTAAGGTCACATGGCTAGTAAGTGTTAAGTGTCTGAGGCTGAGACAGTAATTCTTAAGAGGCAAATAATTTAAATATACTTTTTCTGATAATGCAAACAATGTAAGGACAGTAATCCAAAAACCATGGTTGACAAGAGCTCAGTTTTAATGGAACTGTTGGATTCTATCCACTTAGAGGACATAGGATATAGTATGACTTGGTACAAGGGCAGTATGGTGGTCTCGAAGTCTGGCTTTAAATGACAAAACTGAAGTGGGAGGGATGACAGGATAAGGACAATTCTATAATGATAATTATGCCCTATAGTCAAAACATTTAACTACCTCTCCAACCCCCCTCACCATTAATCTTCTTAGATCATTAGATTCCTTCACCATACCACAAAAGTGTTTGCTTCACAAGATGAACTGTACCTCTAGGATTTTGAAAACAATGATACAGAGATGTGATTGTGATGAAGGGAGTAATTGAATAGCTTTTGGAATACCTTTTAGAAGGATAAGGACACTGTCAAAGCATACTGAGTATAGACTCCTAGAGAAGAAAGTCTATAGGGATTTATTCAATCGGGCAATTCCTCAAGGTATTTATTAAGTGAGAAGTTAATTAGTTCACAGATGTATGCAACTCTAGGCTTATTTTAAGTTATGGGAAGAGGTTTTGTGTTGTTGGTTTTTTTAAGTTCTATAGCTACAATTCATACTACATCCAATTCCAGATTTGAAAAAAAAAATTGTCTCCGCAAGAAGTAGGTAATTGTTCTACTATGTACAGAGTCAGAAAAATTTGGCTTACCTTCCCATGTACAGGGAATTTTCATCATTTGTTAAGATATCAGGGTCAATATTAGAGTTAAAGCATATCTTTTTGATAAGTCCATCCACTGGTAACCCTGTTCTAAGGGGAATTTTGTCACATGATTTTACTGTGTTGCTGATGTATGTCAGAGGGCCTTTGCGTGCAACTGCTGTGCTGTAGATCTGAGGTCCTTTCATTTTCCATTCCAACAGACAGACTGATATGTCCCTGTGACCTCCTCTGTTTAGTTTCCAGTGGACTGTTTGCCTCACCTGAGGTATCAAGAACTAAACATTTTCTTAAGTTTGGAAACCTTTGCTTCTGGCAGAGCTATCCATGGTGCTGCCATCAGCAGCTGTATTTGTCACACAGTTCTGACATCAGCCTCATCCTCTGCTAGCTGAACAACAGGCTTTGCTGCTTCCTTGTCAGTCTTCTGGGAATTCTAATTTTTAGGTGAATGTAGTGGTCAACATAGCTGTACCTATTAATCCAGGGGATGCATTTCCCAGTCATTTGTATCTTTTGGTCAACCTGTATCACAGGAGGGATTGTGACATAAATTATCTCATACAGTCCCTGAACTCTGGCTGTCCCAAGGACAGCTTGAGCAACAGAAATAAAGAGGTCTGAAAGGATATCTGTTCCATCCCATCTAAACACAGGACTTCTCTGAATCTTTAATGTTATGGAATTTCTTTTTTTCCATAAGGTATTCTAACAGTTTGGATATTCTCTACTCCTGCAGGTATTGGGACCATGACCTTCTTCTGTTTGGCTTGTCCTGCTCTCCTACATACTACCCAAGAGTAGTTAGTATGGAGTCATGGCCTCCACATTTCCCACATGTAGAATATATCACAAACGGATCTGTATTTATGGTTTCCATTCCTGTGCCACTGCAGTAATGGTACTGCTGAACTTTGGTTCCAAGTTAATTTCCTTTGCCATAACATTGCTCACATGAGTCATTAATATTCACAGTAAATTATTTGTTAACACCCTTTGTAGCTTGAATAAATGTCAATTCCATGATGTACTCCTGCAGCTGATCAAATACACTTTGGAAATCTCCAAATGAAGATCCTGAAAACTCCTCCAAAATCTTCCTAAATAGTTCCCCTTGGTCAACAGTAGGGTCACCTCACCTGTAGCTCCATCCAAAGCTTCCTCTTCCAAAGTCAAAGCCAACTGAGTAATAAGTACTTATTGTTTTCACTTCCCTTCATCACTTAACACCTCATAGACTTCTGCAAACTGTGAGCACTTTTCTTTAGCCTTAGCATCATCCTTATTCTGTCAGGGTGGTATTTCTTGGCAAGCTGGTAATAGGCATTCTATATCTCTTTCTAGCTGGAATTTCAGAGTTCTCCTAATATTTACTAATGATCATTTAAAAATATTTACTTATTTATTTTAGTTTTCAACATAGATTTCCACAAGATTTTGTTACAATTCTTTTCTCTCTTTCTTTCCCCTACCTCCCACCCCAAAATAGCAAAGCTACTGAATACCCCTTCCCCTGATCTGTTCTCTTTTATATCCTCCCCTATTACCCCCCTAACTTTCTAGTAGGGCAAGATGGATTTCTATACCCCAGTGCCTATATGTCTTATTTCCCAGTTGCATGTAAAAAACAATTTTTTTTAAAACATTTGTTTTTAAAACTTTGAGTTCCAGATTTTCCCTCCTTCTTCCCTCCTCACACACCCCCACTGGGAAGATAAGCAATTCAATACAGGTTGTACATGTGTAGTTACCCAAGTCATTTCCATAGCAGTTATATTGTGAAAGACTAACTGTATTTCCCTCCATCCTATCCTGCCCCCCACTTATTCTAGTTTATCCTTTGACCCTATCTCTTTTCAAAAATGTTTTCTTCTAACCACCATCTCCCCAAATCTGTCCTCCCTTCTATCATCCCCGCTCTTATGCCCTATCCCCCTACTTTCCTGTAGTGTAAGATACACAATTGTGTGTGTATGTTATTTCCTCCTTAAGCCAAATTCAATGAGAATAAGGTTGTCCTATTCCCTTTCACCTTCCTGCTCTTCCCCTCCATTGTTTTTTTCTTGCCTCTTTTATATAAGATAATTTACCCTACTCTATCTCTCCCTTTCTCCTTCTCCCAATAAATTCCTCTCTCAACTCTTAATTTTATTTTTTAGATATCATCACTTCATATTCAACTCATTCTATGCCCTCTCTCTATGTATACATGAACATACATATGCCCACACTCACATATATATTTATATACACATAAATCCTCCTGTACATACATCTATATGTATGTATACATACATATATATATACACACACACACACATATATTCCCTTCAACTATCCTTATTCTGATAAAAGTCTTATGAGTTACAATGATCAGTTTTCCATGTAAGAATGTAAATAGTACAAGTTTAATAATTTCCTTATGTTATCTTTTTCCTGTTTATCTTCTCATGCTTCTCTTACTTCTTGTATTTGAAAGTCAAATTTTCTGTTCAGTTGTTTTTTTCATCCATAATGCTTCAAAATCCTCTATTTCATTGAGTGACTGTATTTTACCCTGGAGCATTATACTCAGTTTTTCTGGGTAGGTGATTCTTGGTTTTAATCCTAGCTCCTTTGACTTCCAGAATATCATATTCCAAGCCCTTCAGTCCCTTAATGTAGAAGCTGCTAGGTCTTGTGTTATCCTGATTGTGTTTTCACAATACTTGAATTATTTCTTTCTGACTGCTTGCAATATTTTCTTCTTGACCTAGGAACTCTGGAATTTGTCTATAATATTCCTAGGAATTTTCTTCTTGGGATCTTTTTCTAGAGGCAATTGGTGAATTCTTTCAATTTCTATTTTGCCCTCTGGTTATAGAATAGGGCAATTTTGCTTAATAATTTCTTGTGAGATGCTGTCTAGGCTCTTTTTTTATCATGTCTTTCAGGTAGACTAATAATTTTTCAATTATCTCTCCTGGATCTATTTTCCAGGTCAGTGGTTTTTCCAATAAGATATTTAACATTGCCTTGTATTTTTTCATTAATTTGGATCTATTTTATAGTATCTTGATTTCTCATAAAGTCATTAGCTTCCAATTGCTCCAATCTAATTTTGAAGGAGTTATTTTCTTTAGTGAATTTTTGAAATTCCTTTTCCATCTGGCAAATTTGTCTTTTTAAGGCATTCTTTTCCTCATTGACTTTTTGGGTTTCTTTTATCATTTGAGTTAGTCTACTTTTTAAGGTGTTACTTTCTTCAGTATTTTTTTGGGTCTCCTTTAGCAGGCTGTTGACCCTCTTTTCATGATTTTCTTGCATGATTCTCATTTCTCTTCACAATTTTTCCTCCACTTTTCTCACGTGATTTTCAAAATCCTTCTTAAGCTCCTCCATGGCCTGTAACCAATTCATATTTTTCTTGGAGGCTTTTGATACAGGAGTTTTGACTTCACTGTCTTCCTTTCACTTCATGCCTTGATCCTTTTTGTCCCCCCAAAAAGGATTCTATCATATGTTTGTGATTCCTTGGCTTGCTCATATTGCCAGTCAGTTACTTGACTTTTGAGCTCTTTGCCATGGTAGAACTCTGCTTCCAAAATGGAGAGAGCTTTGTCCCAAATTGCTGGAGTTTTTGCAGTTGCTGGAGCTATGAGGAGGGTGCCCTTTCTACAGCCCCCATAAGCTCTGGCTCACTGGTCACACACCCCAGGACCACCACCCAAGACTGTGATCCAGATCCAAGCAGGTTAAAGCAAGAGCAATTACGCTCTAAATGGTCTTCTGGTTCCTCTACAATCTTCACGCCAGGAGCTCCTGAGGCAGCCCCACAGTGGTGGCTGCACAGCCTCTGAGCCTCCACTGCTTCTTGCCCTGAGGACAGAGGATGGACTGCATTCTTCTGTCCTCCCCTGTTCCAACAGAGTTCCACCCTGACCTTTTACTTTCTCTTTGGCACTTATGTGTTGAGAAGTCTGGAAACAACCACAGTTTCTGGTGGTTCACTCTTGTGAAGTCTGCTCTGGCCACAGCTGGCCGTGGCCACATTTGGGCTGGAACCATGGCTTGGCTCACAGCAGACTGCTCTCCACTCCCAGCACTGTGATAGACGTTTCCTGTTAGCCTGTCGTGCTGTCTTCAGCAGACTGTCTACAGTCTCTGTCACTTTGTGGGTTCTGTAGCACTAAAGTTTGTTAGTTGTCATTTTTTTACATGTTTTAGAAGTGGTTAAGCTCCAGCCCATACCAAGTTTGTGCTTCTACCCCATCATCTTGGCTCTGCCCCTATCCTTGGTAACGATCATTTTTGTCTGAGGAAGGTAAACTCATGTAAAGTGGAGCAGTAAAATTAAAGTATAAAATTTTACTCCTGAGAGGCTGATGCTGGGGCTCAATGTCCTTAGTCTCCCTGGGATGGAGGTGACAACTACAGTGCCTTCCCAGGGTTCCTGAGTCCCCTTTCCCACCACAGCTGGTAGCTTAGGGGTCCCCACAGTCAGCAACAATCAGTATGAGGAACACTTCACTGCCATGTTGGCTTGGTGACCTATCACTGAAATTCTGTCCCTCCACACCTTCTCCTTGCAAGATGCCTAGAAGAATCCAGACAAAATAAGGAGGGGGAGCCATTTTAAAAGGATAAGAAATGATTCATTTGAGTTTTCAAAAATAGTTTTAATTGATTGCACATCAGGTAGGGTTATTTCCCCCTTTCCTATAAAAATGTAAGAGAACATAAATAGTATCTGTTATAAACTTTGGCTTTATCAAATTGATAAAACCTGAAATTTTATGATCAACTTTTAATTGACCAAGAGACTGGCCTTGACTTCATAACAGTGTGGAATTGCTTAGATGGATAGAATTCATAGGGTATAACTTTGACATCCTTTAATTCAATCTTGAATTTTACAAATGTGAAAATTGAGGCCAAGACAGATAATCTGTGTGCCTGACTTACCACCCACATTTACTGTAGTCCTTATCTTAGCCTGCCAAAAACTTTAAATAAGTGACTATTTGAAATTTGTTACAATAGGAGTTAACTGATGTTGGTCTACTACACAAATATAGGAATATCACTTACCACATTAATTGAATACTTTGTTTTCTTTAAGTGAAATGACTCATTAATTCAGAGTTTGTGCTCTAGAAATATCTAGGTGAAGTCATAAATAGGGTGGGGAGACTGGGATGCTGCTCCAGGGATCCACATTTAGAAGTTAATACTGGCACCTCAGATAGGAACAACAGAGAATGAAAGTTAGTACCTAGTTTGCAACAATATGATAAGATAAAAAAGAGCTCTGAATTTGGAATCAGAAGATCTGATTTTAAATACTGATTCTACTACATACTTACTGGTGTAATCTTGGGCAAGTCATTTATTATCCTTGGGGATCAGTTTTCTCTTCTTATAAAATGAAGGGGCTAGGCATAATGACCTTTAGTAAATTCTTCCAACTCTCAATTATATGATATAAGAAGAACTTTCACATTTGAAAGTGCAGAATTTCCAAATTTCAAGCTTCCATGTGCTGAGTGTATACCATTGTCAGATACACTAAGCACTAATGTTTCGATTATAATGATTCTATTTTTTAGGCTTTTAGGATTACAGAATATAAAGGGACCTCAGAGGCCATTTAAACTTCTTTATTTTGCAGATGAGGAAACTAAGAACAAGGAGGTATAGCAACCTGCCCAGGTTCACAAACAGAGAGCAAGAGTAAATAGGGTTACAAATCTTGAACTGAAAGGGACCTTAGAAACTGTTCAGTATAACTTCTTTATTTTACAGCTGAGGAAACAAAGATTCAAGGAGGTAAAGTGATTTTCCAAAGGTTACACAGGTTAGTAGTAAGAGTAAGTAGCTGATCTAGCTAGGTTCACCCAGCTGACTCCAAATTCTGTGTGTGTTCTTTCCATTGTGATTCATGTAAAGATATGTGTGTGTGTGCGTGTATGTGTGCGTGTGTATGTATACAGAAGCACAAGATTCCGCCAAGTAACTATGACTTTTCCTACTTGTACAAAATTATAAAATTCTTTGTTTTCTTAGGATAAAGATAAAAATGGATAGGGCCCTGTAAATAGTTCTCAGAATAAACTTTCCAATAGGTCTTCTTACCTTCAGTCTCTTCCTCATGCAATACATTCTCCAAATAACCAATAAATCAATTTTCCTAAAACATAAGCTTGATTGTCACCCCATTGCCAATAAACTCTAATGCAGCATGTGGGTGTGTCTGCATATGGGCAGACCCGCCTGGAGATGGATAGAGGAGTGTGGTGTCTCGGTTCCTAAGACCATCAGAAATATGTGTTTTCTGACGGTCTTAGGCGACCCCTGTGACCTCCGTGAAAGGGTCGTTCAGCCCCCAAAGGTGTCGTGACTCACAGGTTGAGAACTGCTGCTCTAATGGTTCTTTATTGGCCCTAGATTCAAATATAAACCCCTCTGTTTGGCATTTAAATTTCTTTTCCATCTGTCCCCTTCTTACCTTTGTCCTTATATATTACTTCTCTTCTCATTTTCTATAATCTAATCATACTGTCCTATTTGCAGTTTCTCACATACTTTCCTCTACATCCCAACTTCATGATATTGTACTGGTTTCCCCCCATACCTGGAATATACTTTCTCATCAGCTTTGCTCTTGGAATTCTTGGTGTCCTTCAAGATCTTGCTCAAACTTCATCTTCTGTGTGAAGCCTTCCTCATCCCTGTCCTCTTATCCCCATGTTAGTGCACTCCCTTATCCAAATTACTTTGTATTAATTTTGCAGATATTGTGTAACATCCATCTAACTAGATTATCTAACAAAGACTATGTAACCTGTCACAAAATCTTTAAGAATCAAATGGAATGTTGTTTTAACATTATTTTGGGAACTGCTCAGAGGGAAGGCTTGAGAGAAGTTTGAAAAGAATGTTTTCCTGTCATAGATAGAAAGAAGCTAGAGAAACTGGAGAGGGAGAAAATAGAGAGTGCTTCTTTCATATGGAAAAATTTTCAGCTTTATCTTTAATGATTTGGCTGTTACTAAATTATATATTCAACATCTTTACTATGCATTTACTATTAGGAGATTTAGGCATTTAATATAAAGTAATATGAGTAACTACTATTTGGAAAGCGAGTTTCTCCAATTTATTAAATTGACAGCATTTAGTGAACTTAAGTAGGTATTCAGTTTTGTTGATGGAGAGACATGTTGAAATGTTACTAATTAAAGAGGAAATATTTGGACTTATCCTTGGATTACTTGTATATGTACACATATGCTGTCTCCCCCATCAGAATGTAACCTCTTGAGGGCAGGTTCTATTTAATTTTTACCTTTTATCCTCAACATTTAGCAAAATGCCTGGTATATAGTAAACATTTAATACATCTGTGGATTGGTTGGCTTGCACACATAAAAGGAAGTAAAATAAATGTACAATTGGAAGAGTAGGTAGCTGAATCTTGTATCAAGAGAAAGGAATAGCAGAGGGACAACAGAGTGTTATACTGGTACCCATGGAAATTTAAACAATCTAGCACAATATTTGTAGCACTTAGGATGGAGTTCAATGGAGAATTAGAAATTTTTGTTATGCGGTGGTTATATTGTTTGCTACACACACTATTTCACTCCTGGACATTCTAAAGAACAGAGGGATACAACAATGATAGATTTGGACACTTCAGTTAGTTCTTCTTTTCCTTTGAACATAGCATTTTAAAAATTCTTATAGTGAAATCCTTGTGCACTGTCCTTACTTGCAACCACCAATGAAGTTTAATTGCCCAGTTAAAACTTCAAGCTACCTGTAGGGAGCAAGCAGACACTGAATACAGCTGAAATAAATTGAATCCATCAAAGAATCCAATGTGGAAAATATCCATATAGCCAATAGTCTAATAGCTAAAACATGGAAATCTATAAGCCTAGTATAATTTGAATTTTTGAATATAACAGGCAGGTATTTATTGCTGTGTTAAATCTGAGCAGTTTCAAAATGTATAGGCTGTAAAAATCAGTTGCAATGAAAATGAGAAATTAAGAAGTAACTAAACCAGGCATTAATGAACTTTGCCTAGAGAATGCTAACAATGGCTTTACATTTTAATATACAAAAATTTATTTAAAATATAAAAAAAATAATTCTTAGATTACCTGTGCAGAAACAGGCAGGGGGGCAGATGTGGCTCTCATATTCTTATACTGTTTTCTTTTAAATGCACCTAATAGTTTAAGAACCCATACCACCAATGCTCTTTTAGGTAAAGTATGGATAGAATGTTGAAAAATGAGAAGCAGTTAAAGAAAAGGATATCAACACTGATTACCATAATTCTTAAGGATCTTTCATCTTTTTTAATTGGTAATGAAGAGACCAAAAGTGACCAAGAAGCACCTGGATCTGATCTCCTTGGCAAGCAGAGAATTATAGCAGCCAAGAGCAATATTAATTTAGAACACATACTCATTTGTAAAACTATGGAGGAAGATATTTGAAGATTATGAACCATACTGTCTAATATAATAGGAACAGAGAAAGATAAACCAAGTTTGCTGCAACTTTGTCTAGTGACCCAGTTAAGTTAGATCATCCCTAGCTCAGTCAATCTTTATTCTCCTATTTTGCCGCTATGTTTCAGTTGCTTTCATCCTTTACCCTTGTGGTCCATTCTACTACTGGTGAGTTCCTCTATTTTGAGGAAGGGCCCAGATCAGCAGTTGTTTCAGTCCCTGGACCTTGTTATCATGCTGCAATGTGGTTATCTCTACCCCCTCCCACTGTTTTTTAAAAATTCTTTTTTATTTCTTATCTTTCTCTCAGTCGGGAAAGACTATCTTTCTGCATCTGTTTACTTAAGGATGGAACTAGGAGAAAGGAAACATATAAATAAAAAATAGAAAAGATCTGTCAGGATTTATGTTAAAAATTCTTCTCTCCATTGATGACAGTGGAACCACAGCATTTACATTTATTTTACAGCATTATAAGTAAGTCAGAAAAGCACTAAAGAAAATAAAGATGAGAAAGTCATCTGGACTAGGACAAGTATATACACATGGAGGTCTGACTGTGCTGCTAGTGATATAATTTTGAGAGCCCTGAAAAATCTATTCTCATGGTATATGAAAGTGAGGAGGATGCTGAACACTTGCTTCTTCAAGTAAAATCAAAACCTGCACCTTAAAGACTTCTCTTCAATAAGTTATCTTTCATGCACATGTTAACATACTACAAGATTCCGTAGAAAATAGAATGAGAAAAATAATCTTGATGACTTTTTGATTATTTATGTCAAAATAGGAAGAAAAACAAGGAAAGATATGCCCAGCAAAGATGTTTTCCACTCCTATTGAATATATCTAGCACTGAATCAAAATTTAAAAAAAAAAAAAGATTCCTTGTAGCTTATAGTGTATTCTAACCGATCCAATTCACAAATGACATTGCACATTTTTTTTTACATCAAGTCCAGGAACATTATAGAAACTCCTAAATGAGGTACATAATCACTTGGGAATTTCAATCTAACTATCCATGCAGACAAAAAAAAAATGAATGAAGAATAACTATTCTCCAGACTATGATAGATAGTTGGATCATTAACTCCTAAGGATGGTCTGTGTGATTACATACTTAAATACTTTTCTCTCTCTCTCTTTCTCCCTCTCCTTCTCTCCTTCCCTCCTTCCCTCCCTCCCTTTCTCATTAAAGATAGGTAGAATCTTGGGTCTAGAATTAATAGGAGTAGGAAAGTTAATCTAACAATCTTTAAATAAAGATTTATTTTAAAAATTAAATTTGATATTTTTCAATAAAAAACTGTCTATTCGCCCTTCATCTCACACCTCCCCCATTAAGAAATAAAGAAAAGCAAAACATGTTATATATACATATACATATACATATTTATATATACACATATAATATTACACTATTATTTATAGTCATGCAAAACACACCCCTTATTAACCATACCTCCCTCTTTGGCCCTGCCAAAATGCCTTAATCTCTACTCTGAGTCCATTCCCTCTTTATCTTGAGGTGAAAAGCTTGTTTTGTCATGATTCCTCTTGAGTTGTGGTTGGTCATTTCATTGACCTCAGTTCTTAAGTCTTTACAATATTGTTGTTGTATAAACAGGGCCAGCAAGGTGACTCAGTAGATAAGAGTTCAGGCCTCAGGAAGATGAGGCCTCTCAAATAAGGCCTCTGACAGAGGTGGTTGTCCTTAGTGTTGTTTGTCCTTTGTTCTGGAAGAGGACCATGACATCTGGGAGGTTATGCCATAACATGCAAATGAATTGGATTTAAGTGAACAAGGTATCCTTGGGCAAGTCATTTAACCTAATTTGCCTCAGTTCTTCATCTGTAAAATGAGGTAGAGAAGAAAATGGCAAACCACTCCAAAATCTTTGCCAAGAAAACCCCAGATGGGGTTTCAAAGAGTCGGACATGAGTGAAATGACTGAATAACGAAAATAAACTACCCTCCTGGTTTAGGTTCTTTTATCCAGTGTCAGTAATACAAGTCTTCTAAGATGAGGAGGAAACTGTTCTCTTCATCATTTCTTAGAGTGTAATAGTATGCCATCACATTCATATATTATGACTGGTTCAGCTATTCCCTTATCGGTGGGAACATTCCAACTCACAACTCTCATTTCCAATTCTTTGCTATGTAAAGAGGGCTACTGTAAATATGTATGTATAGGTACTTCTTTTTATTCTCATTAGGGATACAGATCTAGCAATGGTATTGCAGGTTAAAGGGTAAACACATTTAAAGAGATTTTTTGGCATAATTCCAAATTGTTTTCCAGAAAGACTGGATCAATTTACAAACTTGCCACTTCCCCACAACCCCTCTGGCATTTTTCATTTTCCTTTTTTCCCAACTTTGCGAATCTGAGGGGTGCAAGGAGGCCATCTGAGTTATTTCTCTATTAACAATTGAGAATTTTTTTTTCCATATGCCTATTGATAGCTTAGATTTCTTCCTCTGAAAAGTGCCTATTCGTATCATTTGACCATCTACCAATTGGAGAATGACTTCTTAGTTTTATAAATTTGCATCATTTACTCATGTATCTTAAAATCTTACCTTTATCAGAGAAACACTGCAACAGTTTCTTCTTCCATTTATCTGTTTCTCTTCTAATTTAGCTGCATTGGTTTCATTTGTACAAAGAGATAACTTTTATGTAATCAAAAGTGTTCATTTTAACTTCTATCTTTTCTCTTGTTTGGCTATAAACTTTTCTCCTCTCCATAGATTTGTTCAGTAATTTCTTTCTTTCTACTCTAGTTTGTTTATTATACTAACCTTTATGTCTAAGTCATGTATGCATTTGGAGTTTATCATGATACAATAATATGAGATTGGTCACCTAGTTTCTGACTGATTGCTTTCCAGTTTTCCCAACAGTTTTTGTCAATAGTAAGTTTCTACCCCTCTGGACCTATTAAAACTAGGCTAATATACTTGTTTTCTTCTTTATACTGTATACCTTGTCTGTTTCACTGATCAACTTCTTCACTTTGTAGCCAGTATCACATTGTTTTGGTGTGATTTGGAATATACTGCTTGGCCTCTTACTTTCCCGCTTTTTTCATTATTTCCTTTGAGATTTATCTGGATTAATTTTTGTTACTATTTTTCTAGCTCTATAATTTAATCCATTGGTAGTTTGATTAGTAGGACATTGAGTAAACCAGTTAATTTAGGCAGTATTGTCATTTTTAATTATATTGGCAGCCTACCCATAAGCAATTACTATTTCTCCAACTGTTTAAATGTTTTATTTGTGTAAAGAGTGGCTTATGCTGATTTTATATAGTACCTGTGTATATCTTGGCAAGTAGACTTCCAATTATTTTATACTTACTAAAGTTATTTTATATTTAATTCCTTTTTCTAGCTCTAACTGATGGATTTTGTTGGTAATATATAAAAATACTGATGAATTATATGGGTTTCTTTTATATCTTGGAACTTCTATGAAGTTGTGAATTATTTCAATTAATTTTTAATTGACTGTAAAGTTCTCTAAGTAAACCACCAAATCATCAGTAAAAAGATACTTTTTCCTCTTTGCCTATGCATTTGCCTATGCATATACTTTCATTTTCTTTTTCTTGTGTTATTCCCAACATCTATCATTTCTAGTATTGTATTATGTACTAATGAGGATAATGGGCACCCCTCCCC
>JAQQSU010014829.1:0-11319 GCA_028627135.1 Pseudochirops cupreus | reverse complement strand
ATTTTAGTGTATGAGGGACTTTCCATCTCTGACCTTCTTGTAATCTCCAAGTTGAAGAGATTGAAATTTTAGTCATATTTTAAAACTGTTTTCAAAGATGCTAAGAAATTCTCTTTAAGTCTGCCCACACCTACCATGTACCTCTCCGTTGTCCTCTGACTGAGACAAAATTTTAATTCTTCAGACAGTACGGTATTCTGAGATTCTCAACCTTCCCCATCCACTAGGAGAATGTTGGTTTTACAAAGTAAGGGCCTTTCTTTCAGGGAGAAATTTGAGATCATTAAAGGAACACAATTTCCTATCAATTCCCTCCTATTTTTTCCTTTTTTTTTTTTTGCAACTCCATAATGTCACTTAAGTAGTCAACATTAAGTGCCTGATACGTTCCTGACACTGTGATAAACTTTAGGGATATAAAAAAAGACACAAGACAATCTCTGCCGTAAAGGAGCTCACAAAATACAATGGGAGAGATGCCAAGGAGACATATAGGTATATGTATGTGTATACACATGTATGTGTGTTCAGGGATATACATATATGTACATGTATGCACATGTATACATATACACAATCCAATTTATCCTATATGTAAAGTTTGTTTTGTATATACTTGTATGTATGTTGTCTCCCCTATTAGATTGTAAACTCTTTATGAACATGGACTGCCTTTTGCTTCTTTTTGTATCCCTAGTGCTCAGTATGGTTTCTGATACATGCTGTTCAGTCCTTTGTAGTCCTGCCAACTCTTTGTGACCCCACCTGGGATTTTCTTGGCAGGTACTGGAGTGGTTTGTCATTTCCTTCTCCAACTCCTTTTACAAATGAGGAAACTGAGGCAAACAAAATTAAGAGACTTGCCCAGGGTCATGCAGCTAGTAAGTGTCTGAGGCCAGATTTGAACTCAGGAAGATAAGACATACAGACTCTAGACCCAGCATTCTATCTACTTCATCACCTATATGCCCGCAGTACATAGGAAAAGCTTTATAAATGTTTATACTTACATACATACATACATGCATACATAATTACATACACATATATGTATGTGTATATGCATGTATACATACATATATGTGCATACATGTATGTATTTACCTTTTGAATACAGTTGTGTACTGATGTAAGGACTGAGGAGAATCATGTATTTTAATGGAGCATTATTTTCATCAGGATTCATATTTCTACATCATTCATGCTTATTTTAATTTCTCTACAAGCTAATTTGCACATACTATTTCTACTAAAAATTATTTGTTAAGCAAGTAAAATAAAAAACATTAATCAAACCATCATGTCAATATATATGTATATTCCTCTTTGGCAACCTGGCAAAAACATCAGCAATGTAGGGGACTAAGTGCATCTCAAAGGGAGAAAATAAAAGTCACTAGGTAGAGGTATGCAGTAATTACCCAGTCTGATGTCCTATTGATTTCAGTAAGAAGTGTTTTCTTTCCCTACATAAAATTGAATCCATTAATGAAATAAGGCCAAAGCAGAAGGGGAGAACCTAACTACTTCCATTTTGATAATCCTTAAGTCCATTTTTAAAAATATGTATACATACACACAAATTGCAGTAAAATTGCAGTTTTTTTCACAAGACTATTTTTTCTTCTATTAAGACTCTATCTATTCCAGTCTCCTTGGATCATAACGGTATTTCCTAGAATCACAAAGGGTATATAGGCTAACAGGGATCCAGCTCTGGCAATTCTCACGATCTGAGTAAGTGGAGAGAGCACCACCTACCCATGAATCCCTGTATGAGAGATACTTCTATATTGGGCAAATCAATGCAAGAATGAAGAGTTCCTCTCAACAGAAGGGAGCTATATACACAGGTCAACTTTCCATAGTATTGAAAAATGGGAGGAACACATGTGAGGTCTTAAGCAGTCATTCTACCACTCATTGCTAACTTCACTCCATGCACATTTTAATCCAAACTGTGAACAAGTAATAAAGTCAGATAATCTGTTAATGAGGTCCAGTTATTGAGATCCAAGTGAAGGGCATCCCTTTAAATATCAGAAGGAGAAGAAATGTAAGAGTCACTTGACACGGCTGTGCCAAAAGAAAGTGCCCAGACCCTTTTCAGTACTGGGAGACATGTACTTAATAACCAACAGCCAAAGCCAGAGGTCCAAAGGCCTGAAGGAGTTCTTTTACAAGGGTCAGAAAATGTAAAAGCTTATAAAGTAAAACCCAAACCCAAACCAAATCTAATGGGATAAGTTGGGGAGAAGGGCCAGTAGTTAGAACTAGATAGTACAGCTGATGAAATAAAAAATCAGGATCAAAAGAGAAAAATCACATAAAAATAGACAGGCAGAACATAATCTCTGTTGATCACAATGGAGACAAATAGCTAACATTTTATAGTACCTACTATGTGCCAGGCACTATGCTAAGCTCTTTAGAATTAATATCTTGGTTGGTCCTCACAACTATGTAAGGTAGGTGCTATTATTATTCCCCACTTCACAGTTGAGGAAACTGAGACAGAGAGAAATTAAGTGACTTGCTCAAGGTCATATTGTCTGAGGTCACATTTGAACTAAGGTCTTCATTATTCCTGGTACAGCACTCTTATCTACCGAGCCACCTAGCTGTTTCTCTTTTTAATAGATATCTGCAACATGCTATTTATACTGCCTTTGTATCTTAAAGCACAGCTGTTGCTAGGAGTCAGACAGGTACATACCCAGACCAGACGCAATCTGGAGGCATTGACCCATTTGGAGAAAATGAGAACCTTGCTGAAAGTTACTACCTCCCAGTTACTTCAGAAATGAGAATGGAAATGCTACGCTGTTCACTATCTGAAGACAGCCCACTGCTATTTCTCCAGCATTTTCAAAACAGTATCACACTGTGAAACAAGGTCAAGATGGTCTACTGTGGTTGAATCAGTAGATGGAAGGGTAAAGAAGAGACTGGATTGGCCGCCCTCTGATCTCATCTCCTGTCACTGGTTGGTTGAACTACTAGTCAGTATCAAGTCAGTCAGCTTGGTTGATATAATAACCAATTAAAACTTCTAATGACTAGCCTGATATTAATTTATAGCTTTTCCAGTGGTGGAAAGAGAGATGTAAAAAGGTGAAGGTGAAGATAGATAGACAGGGACAGAGACAGAGGAGATCACTTCTCCCTCCTTTTCATGTACCCCATAACCATCAGAAACAATTTCCATATGATCTTACACACACATTAATACCTCTGAGGAGTGAAATGGCAAAAACAGAAAATAGTAAGAGAAATGAAGATGTAGAGAATTTTTCCACCAGACAATTAACCCTCAAATAATAGTTATCTGTATATACATTCTTTTTATTGACACTGTGAACTCAGATATTCTGGTGTTAACTCATAAGTGCATATGTTCTATTGACCAAATATATTGCTCAAATGTACAACTAGTGGTTGGGCAAGTATCTTAAATTACCATTTCCCAAACTGTTTATAAAACACTGCAAATTTATTGTTCTATAAGATGTACCACTGGCATGCTTGAAAATATTCCTGTTCCTGAAATAATAATTGGATTTGTTTTAATATTCTTCAGTCCCTGAATTTTCTTTCATTCCTCTGCCAAAATTACTTATCTGTTTATGTTTTTCTGTGAATGTTCTCAATATTTCTATTCACTGGTAAAGTTAGAATATAACAACACACTCATTATTTTAATCTCATAGCAGAATATCTGTGAGGTTGGCCAGGATTTTTAAAATTTGTTACCGTAGGTTGTCTTAGTGTATCTTCTGGTGAGTACTTCTTAGATGGGATCAGGGGAAAGAGGCCCTAAAGAATCAATTTGCTAATTCATTATTTTGAGTATCTATGATTTCAATAGCTGGGGTGTCCCTTCTACTAAGATAGACTGCAAACTCCATGCCACTTAGTGAAGATTCTTTGAAGTTTCTGTGTCTAAAAAATGGGGAGGGAGAGCAAAGAAAGAAGATGAAAGAAAGATGACCAATGACATTAATTTTGGCATCTGCGGTTGGCAACCAGCTTCTTGTATTTCCAACTTGCAACTTGCATATTCCTTAGCCCATTCCTGAAAAAGTGTCCTCTAAATGGAAAGGAACAAAACAATTTTTGTTACATGTAATGCCTAACCTTACTACACAAAGTAAAGCATTAGTTACAAAGCAGCTCCCTAGAAAAAGTGTTATACACCCTTCCATTTTCTGACCAGAGCTGATGTTCACTAATAGAGGAAATGGAATTCCTTCTATCAGTTCATTTAAGAGAGTCCCAAAAGGTGGCCCAAAAATCTTGGGAAACTTAAAACTTATTAAAAACAAATCTTACAAGTTTATAAATCTTAAAATTGCACTAAGATTTTGGGACATAAATGGCACTGCACTCTGTGGGTTGCCATGATACCTCTCAGACAGTAACTCTTCAACCTTCCTGCCTCCTGAATGGAGGCATTCCCCAAGGCTCTGTATTCTGTCCTATTTTTCCCCCTTTTTCCCCCTTGTCTTCCCTTTCCTTTCTCTACCCTTTTGTACTCCTCTCCTCTGCTTTCCTCTCTTCTACAGTCTCTTTGTCTCTGTATCTCTGCTTCTCTCTGTCTCTTTCTGTCTCTCCCTGTCTCTGTGTCTATGTCTGTTTCTCTGTGTCTGTCTGTCTGTCTTTGTGTCTGTATCTGTCTCTCTCTGTCTATCTTTTTCTGTCTCTCTCTGTCCCTTTCCTTTTCTCTCTCTGTCTCTGCCTCTCTATCTCTGTCTCTCTTTCTTTCTCTATGTGCCTCTCTCTGTCTTTCTATGTCTCTCTGTCTCTCTGTGTCTCTCTGTGTCTGTATGTATGTGTCTCTCTGTGTCTCTGTGTCTCTGCCTCTGTCCCTGTCTCTATCTGTCTCTCTGTCTCTCTGTGTCTCTTTCTGTGTCTCTCTGTGTCTCCGTGTCTCTGTCTCTGTCTCTGTCTCTCTCTCTCTCTGTCTCTCTCTTTGTCTCTCTCTCTGTCTCTGTCTGTCTCTCTCTGTCTCTCTCTCTCTCTGTCTCTTTCTCTGTCTCTCTGTCTCTCTCTCTCTCTCTGTTCATGCACATGTATTTATTTATTTTATCCATTCTAACAAATTCAGATTTGTGGATGATTCTCAGATCTTTATGCCCAGTTCCAGTCTCTTTCTTAGACTCTTAGTCTGCATTTCCAAATTTCTACTGGCCATCCCACTACCACCTCAACCTGTCCAAATCCAAATTCATATTCCCTGCAAGCACTGCTTCTTCCTTATGACTTCCCTATTTCTGTTCATGGTAACTACCATGTTACATCCAAAAAGTGTCAAAGTCCAATTGATCTTCTCTCCAAAATAGTTCCCAAATCTATTACCTCCTTAAAATTACTACTGCCACCACCCTAGTCCAAATCCTCATTATTTCCCATCTGTACTGTTTCAATAATCTCCCAATCAGTTCTTCTTCTCCATTTCCAGTCAACATTTGTTGTTGTAATTTTATAAGTCATGTCCAACTCTTCGTGATACCATTTACTTTTTTCTTGGCAAAGATACTGGAATGGTTTGTCATTTCCTTCTTCAGTTCATTTTAAAGATAAAGATGAAGAAACTGAGGCAAATAGAGTTAAGCGACTTGCCTAGGGTTACACAGCTAGTAAGCATCTGAGGCCAGATTTAAACTCACGAAGATGAGTCTTCATGATTCCAAGTTTGTCATTCTATCCATTTCACCACTTAGCTGCCCATTCTATCCAATATGGCATTTACAAATTAACCTTCTAATGTATAATTCTAATCATGTCACCAAACTAGTAAGATACTCTAATGGATTTTTATTGCCTGTTAAAATCCAAACTCCAGATTATAACACTCTAGACCACAGTCAGCCTTTCATCTCTCTTGCCACAATCCTCTTCTTCATCAATTCCATGCTATAGCCTAACTCTTCCCTCTGTGACTTTGCTCACCCCATTCTCTCTACCTAGAATGTCCCCTAAATGAAGCACTGCCTGTTGAAATCCTATCTTCCTTCAAGGATCAGTTCAAAAGCATCCTGTTCCCTAAAGCCATCACAGATGAAAGTAATTTGCCCTCCCCAAGACTCTCACTGCACTGTGAATTCCTCACATGTTTATCACATTCTACTTTGTATTAAATATGTTGTCAGCTCGGTTTCTCTTCTAGACTTGGCTCCAGCACCATCTTCAGCATGTATCCTTTCCAGATCCCTCCCTGCAGTATACACATACACAGACACACTGCTACCACTATCTCTCTCTAAACTATTTTATATTTATTTTCTACATGTGCATATGTATGTGCTGTTTCCCCCACAGAGGGAGAGGCAACTTGTGGTAGTTGCCTCCCCAACTCAGTGGGTAGTGTTCTGGGCTTGGAATGAAGAATATATGAGATCAATTCTAACCTTCCAGATAATTGCTAGTTGTATGACCCTGAGCAAGTCACATTTCTCATTGTGAATAATAATAAATCCCATTTATTTAGTAAAACAAGAATAAGAATAGGTTTGTTGTGAGGATCAATTGAGATGTTAAAAGTACTTAGAACAGTGCCTGCCATAAAAACACTTACCCCCTCTCCCCACAGTAGAATGTAAGCTCCTTGAAGACAGGTTCTATTTCTCTTTGTCTCTGTATTCCTGACAGCTAGCCCAGTGTCTGGTACATAGCAGGTATTTAACAAATGTTTCTTTATTGACTGGGTGACTGATTCCCTCCACCCCCACCCCCACTGGCTTCCCCGGGGACAGGAACCATGCCTTTTCTTCCTTTGTATCCTCCTCAAGCATTCCAACTCTACTGCAGAGAACGTAGCTCCAATGGGCCCACCATGTTGTTAGAATGCCAAACATACATTTGCCTAAAATACAAAGAACGAGAACTCACACAAGGCCAGCACTCATGTGATGGTCAGAAGAAGTCATAGGAGGACACTCAAGGTCTCTCTGAAGAACTTTGGCATTAATTTGAGACATAGGAGAGACTGTCTCAGAATCATACAGCATGGCATGCATGAATCAAGGAAGGCACTGTGCTCTATGAGAAAGCAGAATTGCCAAAGCTCAAAAGAAACAGAAGATACACACATTTAGAATAGCCCCCTTCCAAATGGTCATGCAGACTTTTTGTGCCTAATTTGTTGAACAGCCTCCCCAGCTCATGTTGGTCCAGTAACAGCTGGACACACTGTATATTGACCCCGAATCATGATATCATTTATGTTCTCTCTGAGAAGGAAGGACAAAAAAGCAACTATCCTCCTCAGTGCCTAGTAGATGAGATAAATGGATGGACAGAGACCTGGGTAAGTTAATTAGTAACAGCAAGGAAGACAATAAGACTCTTTTTATACGTCTTTAACATTCTCCTAGTGCACTGAACATAGTAGGTATTTAATAAACACTTGTTAAAATGAATTCAATCTCCTTTTTACTGATGGTTGGTGAGTAAGAGTGATGGCAGCCTTCAATGTTAAAGAGAAAGTAATGGAATTTGGAATGCCGAATAGTGAAACTTAAAAATCTAAAATTAATCATTCAAAAACACAACTACACAACAGAGATAATATCACAGTATAGTGATGCTAAAATATAAAGGCACAAGCAGGAATAATAGAAATGGTCTTTTCTTTTAAGCAAATGATTATTATAAATGTGACCTTTTGTTTGCATTTTCTGATTGTTCAGATGTGTACATGAGGGTGGGGGGCATGGGGTGTCAGTTCCAAGAGGTTCAAGAGTTCTCCCCAGTGAATCCTGACCCCTCGTAACCTTGTGACCTTGTTACCTAAGGTCAGCTTAACACATTAGAAAGGACCGTGGTCGGTCCTATGACCCCTTTGCTTAAGGTTAACTAATACATCATTAAAAAGGGTCATCTTTTAACCAGAAAATGGCAAATTGTTTCTGTTCAGTTCACATGCTTTCCAGGGTACCCCAGGGGTCCTGGAATTTCTATTGAAAATTCCCTATATCTGAGGAATTATTTTTAAACACCACAATTTTTGTTAATGAGGGGGAGAGATGGTTTGTGTAGGAAGCATGAAGTTTGGCTCTGGACATATGGAATTTGAGGTGAAGACCACACATCCAAGTGAAACTGCCCAGTGGGTAATTGGGGCTTTGGGACTGAAGTTAGAGCAAGTGGACAAGACTATGGATCGGTTACTCCGCTGGGTTAATTATTCATGTGCCTCTGAGAAGGCAGAGACAGAGAGAAAGCTCCTGTCACCTACTACTTTCCTCTCTCCCCACAGGCATAATTACCACTCAAGTGGCCCCTGAATTGTAGGGGTGCTGGAGATCTGTCTGCTTTATAATTGATAATAGGTGAACTACATCAAACAGCGGCCTTTTCTGAAGTCTTTGCCTGGGAAACCCAAATTTCCGGCTTATACTCTGTTATAGACCATCCCTTTATTCTTTGTACCACCAGTACTTAGCACAGTGCCTGGCAAATAGGAGTCAATAAATATTGTTGACATGAATGCTGGGGTCAGCAGTCAAGACCAACAAGCTAGTACAAAGGGACTGGAGCATCTGATGTGGATCCCATGTGTAGTTAGGTTTCAGCAAATACCATTAGATGAACTTCATACTTGAAGTATTTAATAGACCTTTCTTAGCTGCATGACCTTGGACAAGTAATTTAACCTCTCTGGGCTTCTGTTTGCTCATTAGTAAAATGAAAGAGTTGGACTACCTGATGAGGTCCCTTCCAGCTCTAATCTGTGATACTCTAATCATTTTTCTTTAAACATGAATCAAACCAAATATAGGAACTAAACCAGCATCTTCTACTATTTTTAATCCCCACTATCTCCACTCAGCCTCACATATTGTAGGCTGTCTTAGGGAAATAACAGCAATCATTTAGTCAATCAACAAATTTTCATTAAGCATTTGCTATGTGTCAGGAACTAAGACAAAATACAGTGAGTGAATCCTCAAAGAGCTCACCATCTAAGGGGGGGGGTACAACATGGAAACAAATGTATACAAAGCAAGAAAGGATAAATGGAATGAAGAGAGGTTGGGGAAGGCTTATTGTAAAAGATGAGATTTTAGTTAGGTCTTAAAAGGAAACCAGGGAGATTAGGTGTGGGGGTGGAGGAGCAAGAGTGTTCCAGGCTTGGGGGGACAGCCAGAGAAAATGCCCAGAGCTGAGACATGGGGGTTTCTTCTTTGTAGAACAGCCAAGAATCCAGTGTCATTGAAGCTCTTATATTTTTAGTAGATCTTTGTCTTTTTGCAGCCCTATCATATGCCTCTTCTGATTTTGTCCTTAAAATCCCTTCATCAAATGCATGCAACAGTTGATCTTTCTATTTTATAGACAGGAAAATGGAGAAACAAAAAAAAAATGAAATGACTCACCCATAGGCATGCTGAGAGTTTGTGCGCGTGCCAGGATTTGAATCCAGGTGACCTCCCCTTCCTGGTTCAGAACTCTTCCTACACTAAAAGCAAGAGCCATCACCATCTTCTTAACCCCTCTGTTTGTAACTCTCAAGCAGCACGCTAACGGCACACAGACTGGGTGTCTTGGGCCTGTTGGGGTGCAGCAAAGGCAGTCTGGAACTGTTGGCAAAGCTACGTATGCTCTCCTTCCCTTGACAACTTTCTCAACAGTTGTGGATGCCACTTAGGAATCTGTTTTCACCAGTGACCATGAGGCTGATGGCTCTGGCTGGGGGGTTCTCCATTCTAATGAGGCAGAAACCTCTGATTGGAGCAAAGAGCCAGAGAGGGCTGTGTAAGGAGATGTGGCCCTAGGACTGTCTGACAGGGCTCACTGTGATATGATCTCAAAGAAACAGAGCTAGGATCTTGGATTTAGAGGTAAATGAAAATTTAAGAAATATCTCACTTGGCTGGTGGAGATAAAACAATCATCTTCCAAGTACCTGCTGCACAGAACAGAAAACTCTTGTTTCTAATAGATGTAATCACTAAACACAATGGAGTGATTCAGTTTATGTCCACGTTAACAGTCCTAGAAAGAAATCCTAGCAGGAAGGTAGTGGTGCAGAGCAGCATTAGTATGAATATGTATTAATAATGTATATATGATGAATGTATGTATGATGTATGTAGGAAAAGACACGTGCTTGTATGTTTTAACCAAATCTTTGTCTCCCCACTTCTATGTGGTGAGGTCAATTTTCATTATCCTCCCATTCAATTCAATAAGCAGTGATCCATCTTTCATCATGACTGAGGCACTATCATAGGTGCAAGGGATTCAAGGATTTAAAATTTTTTAAAAGACCCAATCTCTGCCCTCCAAGAACCTTACATTTTTCTAGGAGTGGCACAGCAGGTAGAAATATGTGTCATACAATATTGGTTATGATGGGGGTAAAGGAGAGATACAAAGAAAGGAAAATTTGGGATGGAACAAGCATGCTTTAAACTGAAGGAATCAGGTAATGCTTAGGAGAAGAGGTGGCAGCTGGGGTAATAGACAGTTTGTAAAGTGTTTTGTAATTATCACGTGACTGATTATCCAATCAATATAAAAGATAGTACAAACAAAAAATTCAGATAGGTCAACTTTACATAGTGAAGATTTGTAGAGTATTGACACAAATCATCTAATTTGATCTTTATAACTTTGTTAAGTAGGTACCCTGATTTATAGAGAAAGACACTAATTGCTAAAGAAGTTAAATGACTTGACCAGGGTCCTATAGTTATCAAATATCCAATGCAGGATTCAAACCCAAGTCTTCCTGACACCACTCTATGTACTACAGTACTTCTTAAACTTTTTCCACTTGACCCCTTTTCATGTTTCAACAGCATTCATTGGTATTGAGCAGCCCAAGGGCATGCACAGTGCAAAGTGCACATGCTGTGTGTTCAGAACCAAAGCTGCAGTGAAGTTGCATGATGCAGCATGGTCAAGCACTGCCAGAAACACCTTGGATTCATCACATGTCTGATTGTTCATTAATTTTTGGTTGTTGTGCATTCAACAACCTTTTACTACTGTCAAATTTTTCACAACCCCATATGGGTCCTGACCCACAATTTAAGAAGCACTATAGACTACACAGTCTGAGAATGGTTATCAGGTACATGGGACTTCATTTGACTGCAATATGAACAGCATAGTTTTCAAAAAAGTAGATTTTCCTAACAATTGAATTTCTATATTGAATGCCTAAATGAGAAGTTTCATATCATCTATTGAGGAGAGATTAGTCCTCCATGGTCCTGAACACTATGGAAAGTATGTGTGTCTATGCACTTATATTTTTGTATATGTATATGTGTGTGTGTATATATAGATATAGATAGATGTATTTAT
>JAQQSU010014828.1:0-11320 GCA_028627135.1 Pseudochirops cupreus | reverse complement strand
TCCAGGTGACAAATAATAAAAACTCCCACTAGGGTAGTGGCTGAGACAAAAAGTAGAAAAGAAAAGAATGGAAAGTGTTTTAACATTAAAAAATCAATGAGAATTGGCAACTGATTAGATAAGGGGAAATGAGAGAGAGGTTTCAAGTGGAGGGTAGGTCTTATTCTGTGAAAGCTGGGTCTTTAAGGATAGTGAGTTTCTCCAACAGAAACAAGAAAGTTTGGAGACTATTGTGTGTATGAATTAATTAATTGGAAAGTATTTATTAATTATTTACTTTGTGTTAGGTACTGTGCATAATCAGAATATAAGTACCCTTTGCAACTGCTGCTCTGCCTGGTTTCAGCTCCCCAGAACAAGAAGAAACTCTTCACTTCTAAACTCACCACCATGGTGCTAACTCATATCCTGACTGACATCACCTCCCCCAGCCTCCTCTACCCTCTGATTGGAGGCCTGGAACGTGGAGTACCAAAGTCCTCCTTTATAGAGGGCAGAAACTGGATTCTCCCCTCAGTCCACTTTGCATCTGCTGATCTGTCTGGTTTCAACTCCCCAAGGGACCTCCTGGCTTCACTTCTGGACCCCTTTCCTGTCTCCTTTTGTGTGCTGTCTCCCTCTATTGTAGTGTTAGCCCCTTGAGGGCAGAGATTGGCTTTGTCTGGGTTTTATCTTTTGTCTCCCCAGTTCTTAGCTCTGTGACTGGCACAGAATAGGCACTTGATTAAGGTGTGTGGGATTGGATTAGAAAAGTGAGGCAGGCCCTGTCCTCATGTAGTTTACATTCTAACAGAGAGATAAGGCACATAAGGATTAGCGGCCAAAATGGGGTATTTTGTTTCATAAAGTCACAGGGAAGGAGAATGGAGTCAGAGGAGCATTGATTGAGATTCCCTTTCTAGATCAGATAAAGTAGAAGTCTTTGAGTTAGAAAAGCCTGTGTTCCAGTCAGTCTCTATCACATAAATGATAATTCACAAACATGCATAAGTCAAGCACAACCTCAGGGAGTTCTCTAAGGCTGTAAATTGACAGAAAAGTGGCAAATTTAATTTGCATTGGTAGATGAAGTTTTCATACTAAGAATTCCCCATAATGATGAAATCAGACTGCAACCCCCCCCTTAGGCCTCCCAATAAATAATTATAAAGCATTCTCTTCATAACCCTATGAAATAGGAAGTATAAGTATTATCATACCCATTTTACAGATGAGAAAATTGTATAACAGAGAAGTTAAACTATATCCAGGGTCACTCAGGCAGTAGCAGAGTCAGTAACTAAACTGACTTCAAAAACAATACTTTTTCCACTATATTGCTAATAGGTAATGTATTACTCAAATATATTTAGTTAATTGGCACTGAATCAGAATCACATAATTTTAAACATGAGGAAACAGACCAAGAGAGATTAGACAACTTATTTTATACTCAATGTATTACTGGTGAGGCAGAATAAAGTAGGTCCATTATCCCTTTCTGTTATCCCAGAACAGACTTTTCAATTAATATCCATTTGACCTAAACTGTGCTCTTTGCCTTTTGTAATGGGGGAAGGGAGGAGAAAGATTGGAAAGGGGGGGGGGAGGAAGGCTTAGGGGACAAAGAAGTTAAATTAAAAAATGAGGATCACAAGTCATATTCTAAAAATAGCAAGTGACTCCATATGCAAAAAATTCTGATTTTGTGCAGGGCTAGAGGAAATGACCTCCCCCCCAACTGGGTTAGAGAGGAGGCCATGAAAACAAAACCAGAGACTGACTCTCAAGCTTTGTTTAAATCCTCACTACCAGGATAACAGAGAGTTTTCTCGTTCTTGAAAGTTTGAACATAGAGCAATGAATATTGCTGAACAAAGCACAAGTACTTAATCAAAAAACCATAATTAAGAAATCTGTTAAAAAGAAAAAAAAGGAGAAAGAAGATTTCTTACTCCTTTTCGGTAAAATGAGTAAGACCATGAAGCAGCTGCCAGTCATTCTGTTGCATGCATAGAGCTTCCTGACCTTGCTCATACCATGTTCTGTGATGACCACATGGGAATCAGAGTAAACGAGGAAGGTGTGAGCTGAGGGCTTGTTTAACTGTTACTGACAATTTCCCAGGGACGACATAGTACTTAACTACGCTTAGAGATTGGCCTCAACGTCTCAGGAGACCTTAGTGAGGCTTTTTCTTTAGCTTCCTTTTCAAAAGTCTCTATTTCTCGCTTTTTTTTTTGTCTGCAAATCCAAATCTGACCTTAGAAGGCAAGTAGCACAAAAGAAAAATACAAGAGTAAAGAGGAGAAAGGTAGCTGAGTGGTGCAGTGGAGAGAGCACTGCCCCTGGAATCAGTGTGACTTATTTCTGTGAGTTCAAATCTAACCTCAGACACATATTTGCTGTAAGACCCTGGGCAAGTCATTTAACCCTGGTTGCCTCAGTTTCCTCATCTGTAAAATGAAGTGGAGAAAGAAATGGCAAACCTCAAGTATCTTTTCCAAGGAAAACCCCAAATGGAGCCATGAAGAGTCAGACATGACTGGAACGACTGAACAGCAAAGAGGGTAAAAAGGTGCACGGTATTGAAAACTCTTCTTCCCTCTTCACTCATAAGATAACTTTGAATAACTTCATAGAAATTCAAATCTGTGCATCCTTCCATGGTTAGGAAGTACTTTTGTATACCTCATTCGATATAATCCTTATAGCTAGAGATATCCAGCAAATGACTCCCAGACCTAATGTACACAACACTGCAACAACTGGATCAAGATTAAAACGCAATTAGGAAATATTTAACAAAATAAATAAAAACACAATTGAACAAAGATAACGTTAATAAATGGCTAAGTCAGCACGCCTCCCCTCCCTTATCAACAGATCAGTTCTATTTGAGTTTGACACTATTGCTTGTAACAACTCTCTGATGGAAATGGTACTGAGGTGATCTCATCTGTTTGGATAGTCATTCCAGTAATACAGATTGCAACCCATGCACGCCTGCCCATCCTGTGCAGCAGTTGTCCATGTCCTCTCTTAAGTCTACTACAGGGAAAGTCCTACCAAATACGCTTGGGGCCCTCTTCTTCATCTGCAAAGCTAGAATCCTATTATATTAGCAGTCTCACAGGATAGTTGTACACACACACATACACACACACACACACACACACACACACACACTTTTTGCAGACTTCGAAATGATATATAGCTATAAGTTGTTTCTATTTTAGTGGAATGTAACATCTTGTGTTTTTTTCAAATTTTGACAATTCCTCAGTCCTAAATGAGAATCCTCTTTCCCATTTTATAAATGAAGATAGAGGAGGTTACCTAATATTAAGCCTGTTGTGATTGTTGTTGAATCATTTCAGTCAATGTCTGAGTCTTCATGACCTCATTTGGGGTTTTCTTAGCAAGGAGCAGTTTGCCATTTCCTTCTCCAGTTCATTTTACAGATGAGGAAACTGAAGCAAAGAGGATTAAATAACTTGCCCAAGGTCATATAGCTAACAAGTGTCTGAAGCCAGATTTGAACTCATAAAGATGAGTCTTTTCGACTCTAAGCCCAGTGTTCCATCCAATGTACCACCTCGCTGCCTATAGTACCGGCCAGATAGGAGCTCAGAACACCCAAGTTCATGACCATGGCATCTCTCTCATCTCTGAGTTACCATAAAGAGCACCTTCCTTTTTTTTCCTCCTCTCTTTTTGCCCCACTGAAGTTGGGGTAAAGACAACAGTTTTGAGCACTTGAAATATAACATTTGTCCATCTAAAAATCAGTCTCTAAAACAGTAAAAACAAATTCCTGCTTCAGTTGAGGAGTAGGACTGGGTAATCTCAAAGGCTCCTTCCATTCCTCAGCTTCTGTGAAAACCAACTGCCTTCAAACACCAGCACTTTGCTACAGAGCTTATCTAAGGCAGGGGGACACTAATACCATGTCAAGAAGGTGGAGGGGACTTTTCAAGAATAATCAGCTAAGACCCATGTTCTGGATCTTACACAATTCAACCACCTTGGGCACTTGACTAATACAGTCTAGATGTCTTAGAACTAATTTTGAAACTTCAGTTGTTGGAAGAGTGAATATTTACAAGAAGATTGTTTCCATCATTTTTAAAGAGTTCTAAAATTATATTCCTTTCTTCTCATTTCTAAATTAAACGGGTTCTCTTTGCATGTCTGAGAAATGACAGACCCTTGCATTTTAGTTTCCTTATCAATAATAACTCCCACTTGTGTAGCACTTTACATTTGATGAAGGACTTTCTTTGTAACAACCCTATGAAGTAGGTGAGGACAAATGCCATCATCTCCAAGGTGCAGATGAGGAAACAGACTCAGAGAAGATGAGGGGTTTTTAATTTTTTTCTAATGATCACATAGCTAATTCAGAGCCAGAGCTGGGATTCAAACCCATGTATCCAGGGTCTGCCTTTAGCATTCTTTCTACAAATGTGCTCTATCTGCTTGATTATTATTTTCACCTTAAAATACTGTTAAATAAATGTAAATTCAGATCAGTTTGATTTCCATTTTGGTTAGAAAGGCATTCTTATATTCTTTGGGCTCTTTCAATTCAAGTTAATTCAGCAAGCATTTATTAAGTGTCTATTAAGTCAATAACAAGTATTTAGTAAGTGCCTACTACGTGCCTGGCATTGTGCTAAGCACTGGGGACACAAAGAAAGGTAAAAGACAGTCCCTGCCTTCAAGGAGCTCACAGTCTAATTGGCAAGGCATTGTTCAAGACTCTCTAGGTTCTGATTTGCATAGCCTAGTTCTTTTAAAAGGGAGTGATATGTTAATGAATGAGAACACAGCCTGGATTTGCAGGGACTGAATTATTAATTTCAGTGGAACTACCTGAAAATTGTCCATCACTGATTCCACATGACATGACTGCTTTCCCATTATTTTTAGTAAGCTACAAGAGCTTCTGATTTTATAACCTCAGACAGTATTTCACTTTTCACTTTGACAGAATCAGTGGGAGCTCTTTTTTTGCTTGGCAAGTACCAGATTATATACTCTTGTCCTCAAAGGTTTGGCAAGGTGAACAAGGGAGGAAAACCAAAGAGGTGGTTGCAACAGCAACCATTTTAGAAAGGAAAAAAAGTAGATAAGCTTATTTGCATCTTTTTTTCCTCTTCCTCTTGCCTGTCATGTTTGATTTTACAGTTCATTAGGCACTGGACAGTCTGTGGGCTCCTTGCTTCTGATGGTAACGGCTAAGCAGGTAGAGTCAAGCAAAAACAAAATCTGTTGCCAAGATACAAAAATGTTTCCATCAAGAGATGCAATCAGAAAAAAAAAACACCTAGTTATGATCATGATGAAAACATGACTCCGTAGCAGAAAAAGTTCTTAGAATTGTAATTATTCTTTGATTTATTATCATCTATGTTTATAATCGAGCTTTAGAGAAGCAACACTTCAGGTACTTTATATCTTGCAGATACAAGAACTGTTGTTGCCGTGAGCCAACTTGTTGGCACTAGAACAAAGAATATCATTATATTGTCATAGAGTGGAGAAAATAAGAACATGATTCCATAAAATTGAACCAAATGAACCCAATAACTTCTGAGCTTTGAAAATGCCTAACTAGGTTTTTCCTCTATCCTGGATCCCAGGGAGGTTGAAAATCCCTATTGAGTGATGGCCAGGAAGAAGGAGTTCAAGCACCCAGTTTCTCTCCTCTGGTCAATACCCTTCCTCTCATTGAAAAGTGACAACAATCCAAGGGCCTTCATGAGGCTGAAGTCAATTCACTGAGGAATTCTTCCTTTTCTTCCACAAACCAGGCACAAATGAGGATCTCGATATATACGGCAATTGGAAGTAGGAAAGGGAGTAAAGGGGAAGAGGAAAAACAGACCAACTGTAACTGTATACTTAGTGGAACAGAGACCAGTGGAAAACCACACAAATTCTCAATATTTATGGGAGTTTCAGTCTGTAGTAGGTCATGGGGCTTACCACCTCAATAAAGAGAAAAGAGAACCTAGAGTCTGCTAATTTAGGGAGAGCCTTCTCACACGAAAGGGGTTTTGACTCTGTCACTTTTTGATTCTTTAAATTTCAGAGTTTATCCAGGGTTCTATGGCTATTGGATAGCTATGATATATATGCTGTATATAGGCCCAGACCATTTCTAGTTTTCCCCAAGTAATTTTCTCTGACCAGCAAAATTGGAGCAAGGGTTAGAAAATAAAGAAAGGTCTCGGGATAAGGTGGGAGAAACAGTGTGTATGGGGAAATAACAGTACAGGTCTCTTGCAAAGAAATGTTCAATGTTGAGAGATGCCTAGAATTCTTATAAAAATGTAGCTGTGGATAAAAAAGTTGATCAGTTACCTTAAGTCTTATAGGCACAACAGAAGAGATATTTCCTAACTGCATATCTGGATACTCACTGACGAGATGTCATATTTTGGTAGATGGTAGAATGATCTTTGCCTGGAAGCTTATGAATAAGGACAATAGAAGGTCCATGATAAAATCTATAGACATAGCTTCCCAAGTACATGTCGTGCTTGGTATGGGTTGCTGAGGCTTTGGGGAGTTTTGCTATGGAATCCTTTGCTCACAGATAGAAAAAGGATATGGATGAGGGAAAGGGGGTCTGTATCGTCACAGGTTGGCTGCTAGCATCATATCCAAAGGATCCATTTTTAGCAAAAATGAACTTACATGGTTATAGGGACTGAGGTGAACTACTACCAAACCTCCTTAAGGCAGTATCTGTGTTGGGAGTCCAGAAGAAGACAATGTGGTTTTTAATAAGCCAGTGAAGGTCATGATTAGGGCTGAGGAATAAGAGACAAAGTGTCAGAAATAAAATGGTAGCTCCTGTATGCTAAAAACTTCTTCAGGTTCTTAGTTGGGGAAATGAAGAGGCTGCCCTCCATTGTGGCACTGCCTTGACCTTCCAATTGTCCATCAACCCTACAGCCCCCAATGGGGCCCACAAATGCATTCCTGTCTCATGAATGTAACTGCCACCATAAGATGCTGCTGCCTCTGGTAAATTCTTTTGTGAAGCACAACACCCAGCATTCTTCCCTCTGTATTGCTCTCTGGACCCTGTTCTGTACAAGAGTTCTTGGTTCTCGGACCCATAGTCCCTATGCTCAAACTATGTTTTCTATCCTGTGATACAGTAGAAAGAACACTCAGTGTACCTGAAGTCAGAAAACCTGTGTCAGAGCCCACTTCTATCTACTTCTTAATAGCTATATGACCTAGGACAAGTGCCATCCTCCCTAGGACCGCAATTCCCTCCTTCATAAAATAAAGAAGCTGGGCTAGATCTGAGGTATTCCAACATCTTTCACCCTCACAGCACAAAACTTTGTGGGGTGCTGAACTTTTAAACTGGCAATGTTGGAGGGGGATTTAAAAATGTGAAACACGCCTAGTTTTGCTTCCTAAGAAGAGCCATTTTATGGAATTTTACATGATCTCTAATATGTTTTGAGATTAATGCACACATGCAACAGGAAAGCTTTGTTTCTTTTGGGAACATAATATTTACCATGCTACTCTAGTATTTGTCATGATGATAACAAGAATAGTAATAGGCAGCATTTATATAATGCCTTAAGGTCTGCAAAGTGGATTTCACTCGATCCTCATAGTAATCCTAGGAGGTGGCTCCTATTATTATTATCCTCATTTTCAGATGAGGAAACTGAGGCTAAGAAAGATTATGTGACTTGCCTGAGGTCACACAGCTGGAAATAATCTAAGGAAGGATTTGAACTCAGATCTTCCTGACTCCAAATCCTGCACTCTATCTACTATGCAACCTGCCTCCTAATAATGTGCCAGGTAAGACAATTATGTGGTGAACAAAATCACTTACACATTTTCCTCTATCTGCAGTAAGTAACATGATATCCAAAATTCCATGGCATAGCTATAACTTATGACGTGACCTTTGAGGATTACTCAATTAGACGATTTGTAAGGTCAGTCCCAGCTCTCTCTCTGTGATCTGGTATCCTGTGGATTTAACTTTAACTTGTGTTCCCTTTGCTCTCTCAGATGAAGCATTGTGCCTGGGTCACCCCTGACCACTCCCCAGGGCTTATAGGCTCTCTCATCAGCTAATCCCTACTAACATCTTGAGCCCTTCCAGCTCTATGGATAAAGGCTATAACTTCCACAGCCTATGACAAGCCCTGGGAATTACAACTCATCCTGTCCAAACTGATGTTTCTCTAACACGAAAAATGATGCTATCATAAGCCCTGGAAGACAATGTTGGTTATGGTCATATGTTGGCATAATAGTAATGGAAATTTGAAGATCTTCCCTGCCCCCAATAGGCTGAATGTAACCACATGGAGCCTGGGGTGGGAGGATCTTGCTGAAGGATGAAGCAGAGCCTACAGGAAGCTGAGAGTCAGAACAGCTAGATGGTGGGAGAGAGAGGATGGCAAGCAAGAAGACAGTTAGGCTTGTAAGTGTTCGTGGGAAGGCTAAATGATGGTGTAGCTCTCTGCTGTGTTATAGTGTACTAACTTCTTTGTTGTTATGATAGATTCGGCTTTCTGGTTTGGGGATTTGGTTTTCTGGTATCTGAATAAATGTTTTGCTTCTTTCTTCTATATGGAGAGTCTGTTATAGTTTGTGATTGAGAACTATGCCAGCAAATTCATAGTTGCCACCAGAGCTATAAATATTGTATTGGTGCTACAGTTGGGCAGTATGTTTGAAATAAATTAAAATATCAAGGAGGTAGCGCAGTTCCCTGCCTAGCAGGTGACGAACCAGAGATTACATGAGACTTTATAGGACTTTAGGGATATTAAATATTGGAAGCAACAAAGTATTGTAAAAAGCTCATGGAACCATAGATATTGGTTTGTAAGGGACTTAACAGGTCATCTGGGCCAAATCTCTTATGTTATAGTGGTGGAAATTTCCCCAAAGACACAAGGGTAGCAAGTGGCAGAAGGTCCTCTGACTTCAAATCTCATCTCCTTTCCACTATACTATGTTAACTAAGCAATGAACTTGGAATCAGAGGATAATGGTTTCTGTTCTGACTTGAACACTTAACAGTTATGTGACTCTGGGCAAGTCTCTTGTGCTCTTGAGTCTCAGTTTCCTTATCTGTAAAATTTGCCTAATAACCTATACTCTCTGCCTCACAGAGGTGTTGTCAGGAAATTGCTTCATAAACTATAAGGTGTCAAATGACTGTGAACTATTTTTTATCTCATAGCCTAAAGGGTATCACATGATAGTCAAATTATCCTTAGGTACTCTGAAAGAATATCTGCCACTCATCTCCCTTGTGCATCCAGACAGGGCTGTAGATTACCCACAGGTCAGGACGGTGAAAATCATCACGCGGTGTATGTAGCTGGACTGACAGATCAGAGATCAGGAGTGGGGATTCTGGTAATGGGGGATACATAATAATGGTGCAGAGACCCAATAATCAAGGTAGAAAACTGGTTAAATCACATAAATTGTTTTAAGTGTTACTGTTGTTGTTGTTTTTCCTGGAACTCCTAAAGCACCTCTTCCTGGGAGTTTATTAGCAAATAAATATGAGTAGAGGAAGGAAAGACAAAGGAGTAAGTTAATAGCACAGTTCTGTGGCCTATAGCATGAAATACTCCCACTTCCTGAATACTAAAGAAATCTTATCTTAAAGAATTCTGATACTACTGGGGGCACTTTTACTTCTGGTTGTTGCAATAAAGACATTCCTTTGGACTGGACATGGGAGGTGGCCCCTTGCCTATCTTTCTTGCAATTCTTAAAGCAAGAAGTGAAAAATGAAAATCACTATCCCCAAGCAATGTATGGATCATGAAATATACTCTCTAGACAATTGATGGGGGGGAAGGAATTGAATTATATCAAAAGTAGAGTCCTTGACGGTTTTTCCTACCATAGCCAATCAGAAGTTTGATTTTTCTGAGTTGCTGACCTCTACTGTGAGGGCCATTGGCAAATTCACTATGAGTTGATTTTTGGGACTAAAGCTTTCTTTTTTCTATCTAGAACATTTGTCAAAGGCTTTGCTCTCTCAAATGAAGCATTGTGCCTGGGACACCCCTTACCATTCCCCAGGGCTTATAGGCTCTCTCATCTGCTAATCCCTACTAACATCTTGAGCCCTTCCAACTCTATGGATAAAGGCTATAACTTCCACAGCCTATTACAAGCCCCAGGAATTACAACTCATCCTGTCCAAACTGATGCTTCTCTAATTTGAAAAATGATGTTGTCATAAGCCCTGGAAGACAATGCTGGTTAAGTTTATACAACCTAAATTTATACAACCCAACTTCTTAGAAGTTCAGGGTTGAGGGGAATGAATAGTATACCTAGATTGGCTATGTAAGAATAAAGAGGAAAATTATTGCAACAGAATTCTCTCTTACTATAAAACCCTTATACATACCTCCTATTTTCCAGGTCCAGGACAAATGTGTGCTTTGGTTGATCATGATATAAGCATGTTACCTCAGCAAGTTAGTGGTACTATATGACCAGAGCCGGCTTGGGCCAACCTCCTCCCACCCCCCCTGCCCCTCGTGCAGCCCTGAGTATCATGAACTTCCCTAAATCAAATAGTGGGGGATAAAGTTACAATTAGGGATGGATGTGACTTTGAGTAAAGCATTAACTCAGCTTTAAAGACCCAGTTAAAGTGGGTCTTAATCTGGGTATATTGCATAATACGATCTGGCATGTGGATCAATTCATCTTGCAGTGAATCCAGTAAGACATCAACAAGTTTTAGCACAAGCTGACTTAAAAGTAGATCTTGGACCAGAACCTGGAAGATGCTTTCATACTTTATCTTCAGTCCATTCTTATTGAAGCTAGGCAATTTCCGCATTCAGATGAATTACCATTAAGTAGATCATCCTAGGAATCACACATTCTTTCAGGAACTCCTCATAGTATCTTGCAGTGGTTGTCCCCACTCAAAGGTGGCATGACCAAGAAGGCATCTTGCCCAGTGGAAGACCAAGAAGAGCTATGATGGCATAGTCATAACAGAGTAAGGTCTAGACAAAACAGAGAAAGAAAATTATAGACCAATCTCCCTCATGAATACAGATGCAAAAATTTTAAATAAAATATTAGCAAAAAGACTACAGAAACTTATCACAAGAATAATACATTTTGACCAGGTTGGGTTTATTCCAGGAATGCAAGGATGGTTCAATATTAGGAGAACCATCAGTATCATTGATCATATCAACAGTAAAACTAGCAGAAATCGTATGATCATTTCAATAGATGCAGAAAAAGCTTTTGACAAAATACGACATCCATTTCTCTTAAAAAC
>JAQQSU010014827.1:0-11320 GCA_028627135.1 Pseudochirops cupreus | reverse complement strand
CTCCATTAGGCACAATTCCACCCTCATGTTCTGCCCTCTGACCGCCTTGAACTATAGATAACTCTAGGAATCTAAGCTGAGTCAGATGATCTCATCTCTTTCTCAAAAGGAACTGGACATCCAAAGAGTAATCAGTTTCCACTCAGAAACGAAGCTTCCTTTCAGAAGACTCTCATCTCATTGAGGTTTTTTAAAAAATAACTAGTAACCTTTGTTTTAACAAAAGACAAAAACATGTATCCAACTTAATAATAATAACTAACACACTTAGGTAGCATTTTAAATGTTATGTCATTGGGTTCTCCCAACAACCCTGTCAAGAAGGCACTATTAATATTCCCATTTTATGGATGAGGAAACCAAGGGTCACAGAAGCTAAGTGACTTGTCCATGGTAACCTAAGCCAGCTATTAAGTTTGAGACAGGATCTTAATTCAGGTCTCCCTGATTCTAAGAAGCCCAGAGCTTTAACTATTGTACCATCCAAACTCCAAAAAGAGCTAGTAAGGTAGTAATCACCATTGTCCACTGTATTTAACCTGAGATCTGGTGCTATTCAATGTAGTCTTCATTTACATATCAGAGTAATGTGAATAGTTTCATTCTGTTCTCTTCATTTCCCTCCTTTTAATAAAGAAAAACAGTTAAATGGAGAAAACCAGTAAATTGGCTATTTGCCATTCCCCTCTTACCGTTCACCACCTCTCAGCTGAGAAGACAGAAACATATTTCATCATGAGAGACCATGCCTTGGAGGTTTCAACCCTTTCATTTCCAAAACTTGCTACCATGACTGCACCCTTTTCTCTCCCCTGAAATCTCCTCCACAGATCATCAGTTCCTCAGACTATTGTCTCCTACCATCAGAATGTAAGATCCATAAGGGCAAGGGCAGACTCTAGGATGTCTATAATAAATGCTTTTTCATTAGTTGTATTTATATCTTATGCACTCAGCACAGTGTTTAGGGCATAGTCATCACTGAACAATGGTTGCTGATGTTTTCATTCATTCACTGATTCTAATAAGGTAGTATTAATAGGGTAATCTAGAGCATGGCATTTCAGCATGAATCACGTTAAATGGGCAACAGAGTGGAGAGTAAATGGGGTGAAATGTTTGGCCTCCCTTACCCATTCTTGTCCGTAGCTGTCTTCAAGGTCATTGAGACTATCACTTTCCCATAATGGCCTTAAGTAAAGGAGACTGTAAGGTTTGAATCCCTGGACTGCATAGACAGTGAAGCAGGCAAAGAAGCCTCCCACAGACCGCAAGATTCCTACAGGACAAAGGAGATGCAGGAACAGATGAGTCCAATCCTCCTGCACCCCTCCAAAAAAAATAAAAATAAAAAGAGGCTTTTCATTGCTTTAGGAAACAAAGCCTTAGGAAAAGACCTTTGGTACTAGAGTGACAGGTGAGAGTTGGAACTCAGCATACCAATCTGCAGGTAGGAGTACAAAGCCAGCTGATGATCCACCAGTCTGTCCTTCTTCTTGTGGCGTGGCTTCCGGCTCATGATATCACTCTCAGCTTTCTCATAGGCTAAGGCAATGGAAGGAATCTATGAAGCGAAAAGAAGATGGTGAAACCCAGTCACTTACTACTGCCCTGTAGCTGGAACAGAGTCGCTTAATATTTAGATTGCAAATAGAAGAGAGACAGCAAGGGAATCCTAACTCTGGGAGCAGCTTGGCTAGAAACTTTCAAGTCTTCAAGGAACAAGAGCCACTTGCTATTCATTTAAAAACAAACAGATCTCTAACCCTGCCAAAATGTGTGAGTAGCACAGTATGTTACTATCTGTAGAGAAGAAAGAGAGGGAGGTTGGCAAGGGGCTGGCAAGGGTTATTTTCCTTCCTGTGTCTCTGTTGGTTTTCTTTTATCCACTTAACCTTTATTCATATTTTTCGAAGTCACATGAATAAAGTACCCTCAACAATGTTGGTTATTTTTCAATTTTTCTTTAGTTATGAATTGTCTGTGGTGGATTCAGAGAACCCAGGTTGCTGCCAACCCTGCCTCTCATTAAGTACTTGGTATACCCTTGCACAAATCTTTGGGCTCCAGTTTCCACATCTATAAAGTGAAGAGGTTGAACTGGATGATGTCCAATCTCCCAGCTCTAGATCTTTGATCCTATGAATTAATTTGGTTGATCTAGATGCAGAGACAATTAAGGAGATTACACTGGCCTATGCTCAGCATTTGGTCACTAGACCCAAAGATTCCTGAAACTGTGAATAATGCCATCTTTCCCGCTTTCTACTCATTTACTGCATCCACTAGTCTCCATTATATTTCTTTTAGCGAGTGGCCCCCTCCTTGAGTGGGGAAGATTTAGTTAAACTGCCACGTGTAAAGGTAACATTTTAATCTTAGGGTTAAAGGATCTTGGAGAACACTGTAACTATCCTTTACTGAATTAATAGAACCTTGGATTAGTTAGGCTGTATTCTATAACGTTTCTTGGATCTCTTAAACCCATCTGGGCCCCTAAACATTGGGCAGATTATTTAGGTGGTAGCTTTGCCTATGATCCTTGGTCATTGTCCCCAGCTCAGGACAAGGAACCTGAGAAACAGGCTGTGTACATTTCTGGAGGGCAAGGTAAATGGAATGGTTTGAAAAGCTCAGTTAGAGAGTATTGATTTTATTAACAACTTCTTGACAAATTAATTAAATCTCTTCAGAAGAAAGAAAAATAGAAGGAAAAAAATGGTCCCCAAAGTTAGTGGCACCTGATTCCCTAATTTCTCAGAAATCTACTTACAATATCAGTGCCCAAGTCAATGAACAAGATGGCAATGGTACCAATGGGCAGAGGGATCCCAGCAACAATGAAGATGAGGAAAGGGATAAGCTCCGCAATGTTTTTGGTCAGGGTGAATGCGATGATTTTCTTCAGATTGTCAAAGATTAGGCGACCTGTGAGGAGAATGTTCTTGTCAGAGCAGTAACCCTCAAACTAGTAGGTTAAATCAACCCTTTGTAAGGGCTCATCTGAGATATCCTTTGTGTGGAAAGGACCTTACTTACCTTCCTCTACACCTGTCACTATAGAGGCAAAGTTGTCATCTAGTAAGACCATATCTGCTGCATTTTTTGCTGCATCAGAACCTGCAAAACCCATAGCAATCCCAATATCAGCCTTCTTCAGGGCTGGGGAATCATTAACACCATCCCCTGTCACTGCAACAACAGCACCCTATAAGAAAACACCAAAATTCAAAACTTTAAATCCAGAAACTTAAAGGAGTAGCCACATTTGGAGTGTTGACAAAAATAATAGCCTCCAACCACTCTGGAAGTTAGGAAGAGTCTGTGTTCTGCAAGAGTCCATTTTTGGGAAAAATGGTTATGATATAAGGAATAAGAGTATTAAGTCTCAAAGGAAGGCCTTTTTAAATGAATGGAGATGAATGATAAAATGGCAGAGGACAGAGGTGAGTATCTCTAGGTCTTTTGAGAAAATATTGACCACAGGATCACATTCTTTCTTTAGTTATTTCCACGGCTAGGGCCACTTAATAGAAAAGTCATAATTAGAGAATGACAATTAGATGGGCCTCCATCTTCTTCAAACTGTGACAGATGAAAACTCATTCAAGCCTGGGCCATCATATAAGAAAGTAATGGAATATGTGTGTGACTGTGTGTGTCACACACACACAGACACACACACACACACACAGATACACACACACATACTAATGTGCTGTAAAAAATAATGAAAGGGATAATTTCAGAGAATCCTGGAAAGATTTTTATGAGATGAGACAGTGAAGAAAACAGAACCAGGATAATTTATATAATTATAACATTGTAAAGACAAATAACATTGGAGGATATCATTAACAGAATGATCAATCACTATTCCAGTGGACTGATGATGAAGCATGCTACCCTCTCCTCGTAGAGAGGTGATAAAGTCAAGAGCCGGAAGAGACATTTTTTGGACATGGCCAGTGAGGGAATCTGTTTTGTTTGGTGAAACATATTTAGAGAGATTTTGTTTTTCTCTTTTGTCTCTTTTCCCCCTAATATGGAGGTATGTGAGAAAGACAATGATTTTTTGTTAGTTGAAAATAGTTAAATATACACAGAATACACATTCATTAAGGGACTTTTTTGTCATTGTATTTCCAATTCCTGACACAGTGCCTAGAACAAAATAAATATTTCACAAATGCTTGTGAAATTGAATTTCCTTGAAAGAACTAGCCATTTCTTTTCCTGAGCCTCATGAAGGGTCCGTAACTGTGTTTTGGGAAAGAGTTTTCTGTTAATGATAAAGCTTTCCCTCAAGGCTTAATGGCAGTGTGAAGGTATCTGACTAGGACTCACCCGGGTACCTGTCAGTCAGTTAATCAATAAACATTTATTAAGCACCTTTGCTATGCCAGACACTGTCCTAAACTCCATCTCTGTAATCACTCACCTGCCCCTGACAGCCCTCCACAATTATCAGCTTCTGCTGGGGAGAGGTCCTTGCAAAGACAATTTCAGTGTGGTAGGTCAGGAGCTCATCCAGCTGCTCTGGGCTCATCTCCTTCAGCTCCATTCCACTGACCACAGTAGCCTTTGCCTCTCTAGAAGGTCAAAGCAAAACCCAGTAAGGTAAAAGGACAGCTTTAATGCTGAGGGATCATTCTTGATCAAGGGAGCCCGGGAAGTAACAGCCCTCTGAAGGGGACTGGCCCCTCACTTCTTCACTAATGCTCCCAATACTGTTCCAAAATAAAGAACCTAGAATGCATTCTGGGAAGATGGCTGAACAGGTCAGAAATTTCCAGGCTCTCCAGATTTCCTCCAGAACTTAAAGAAAATTGCCATGAAATTTATGTAGAACAGCAAAAATAAAGGGGTAAAGCAGTTTTCCTCCTTGGACAACAAGAGAGGACCTCAGAGAAGATTCTAGGACCTGAGGCTTGCCCTGTGTAAATTGTAAACACCTCTAAGCTGACTTCATTGAATCAACCAGCGGGCCATGAGGGAAGCAGAACAGGCTTCAAGCAATTTCACCTCAGGAACTTTCATTTCAAGAACTTTTACCTCATAAAGTTTCATCTGAAGAACAGCACATACTGAGTGGAAAAAGTTTTGGGGATCCCCTGCTGTATCTGGAGCCAGTACAAGCCTAGCCAGTGTGGTCCCGTACTACAAGGAGCTACCCTGGAACTTAGGAGAGAAAAAGATAAGTCCCTGAGGTTTCAGAAAACAGTAAGAGAAACTTGAGGGCTAGGGCAACATTACCCTCAATTTGGAATTAAAACTTGTAATAATATTAAATTAAAATTAAATAATATGAATATTAAATAATATTATTTATTAAAATAATATTAAATTAAAAATAAAATAATACAAAAATAAAAATAAGTAAACCAAGGAAAAAGAACCTGACCGTTGATAGCTACTCTGATGTAAAAGAAGATCTTGGTTCATATTGAAAGGAAGATAGTGAGATTAAAAAAAAAAAAGCCACTCCTACCCTAAAGAGTAACATCAAATGATCACAAGTACAAAAAGGAATCTTGCGGGGGTGGAGCCAAGATGGCAGAATAAAAGCAGGAACTTGCTTGAGCTCCTGCTCCAACCACCTCTAATACCTGTAACAAAAATGACTCTAAACAAATTTTAGAGCTACAGAACCCACAAGGTGACAGAGAGAAACAAATCTCCTGCTGCAGGTAGCCTGGCAGGTGGACAGGAAGGATCTATTGCACCAGGCTGGGGGTTGAGCAGACCTGTGTGAGCCATACGGGCCCAGACCTAGGGTGGCCCCAACCAGCAGCCCAGACTAGCCAGAGTAGACTTCAGGAGAGTGAACCACCATCAGCTGTGGTGGTTTCCAGACTTCTTAACCCATAAACGCCAAAGAGACAGTAAAAGATCAGAGAATTCTGTTGGAACTGAGTGAGAGAAGAGTGTGGTCTGGCCCCTCTCCCCAAGGTGGCAGAGGTGGCAGCAGCTGCAGCTGCTGCCACATGGCTGCCTTTACAGGTCCTGGCTTGCAGATTATAGGGGGACCAAGGAATCATTCAGAGGGTAATTGCTTTTGCTTTGACCTGCTTGGATCTGGACTGTAGTCTTGGGTGGTGGTCCTGGGGAGAGGAATGATAGTGTGGCAGGGCTTGTGGTGGTTGTAGAGAGGGCACCCTCCTCATAACTCTGACAACAGTTCTGACAGCTACTGCAAAAAACCCAGCAATTTGGGATAGCTCTCTCCACTCTGGAAGCAGAGTTCTACTGTGGCAAAGAGCTCAAATGTCAAGAAATTGGCTGACAAGATAAGCAAACAGAGAAAGTGAAATCAGACCATAGAATCTTTTTTGGGGGGACAAAAAGGATCAAAACACGGAACCAGACAAAGACAACAAAGTCAAAACTCCTGCATCAAAAGCTTGCAAGAAAAATATGAATTGGTTGTAGGCCATGGAGGAGTTCAAGAAGGATTTTGAAAATCAAGTAAGAGAAGTGAAGGAAAAATTGGAAGAGAAATGAGAATGATGCAAGAAAATCATGAAAAGTGAGTCAACAGGTTGCTAAAGGAGACCCCCAAAAATACTGAAGAAAATAACACCTTAAAAAAATAGACTAATTCAAATGGCAAAAGAGCGCCAAAAAGCTAATGAGGAGAAGAATCCCTTAAAAACCCAAATTTGCCAGACGGAAAAGGAATTTCAAAAAATCACTGAGGAGAATAATTCCTTTAAGATTAGATTGGAGCAAATGGAAGCTAATAACATTATGGGAAATCAAGATACTATAAAACAGATCCAAACAAATGAAAAAATAGAAGGTAATGTGGAATATCTCATTGGAAAAACCACTGACCTAGAAAATATATCCAGGAGAAATGGACTACCTGGAAGTCATGACCAAAAAAGAAATTTCATCTTTCAAGAAATTCTCAAGGAAAATTGCCCTGATAGTCTAGAACCAGAGGGCAAAATAGAAATTGAAAGAATTTGCCAATTACCTCTTAGGAAAGATCCCCAAAAGAAAACTCCCAGGAATATCATAGCCAAATTTCAGAGTTCCCAGGTAAAGGAGAAAATACTACAAGCAGTCAGGAAGAAAGAACTTGAGTATTGTGGAAACACAATCAGGATAACACAAGATCAAGTAGCTTTCTACATTTTTTTTTTTGCTTTTTGGAGGGGGGAAGGTAGGGAATTGGAGTTAAGTGACTTGCTCAAGGTCACACAGCTAGTTAAGTGTTAAATGTCTGAAGCTGGATTTGAACTTAGATCCTCCTGACTCCAGGGCCAGTGCTCTATTCACTGCACCACCTAGCCGCCCCAAGCAGCTTCTACATTAAAGGACTGAAGGGCTTGGAATATGATATTTCAGAGGTCAAAGGAACTAGGATTAAATCCAAGAATCACCTGCCCAGCAAAACTGAGTATAGTGTTTCAGGGGAAAATATGGTAATTCAATGAAATAGAGGACTTTCAAGCCCTCTTGATGAAAAAACCAGAGCTGAACAGAAAATTTTACTTTCAAATGTAAGGAAGAGAAGCATGAGAAGGTAAACAGGAAAAAGAAATCATAAGGAACTTATTAAAGTAGAACTATTTACATTCCTACATGGAAAAAAGATCATTGTAGTTCATGAGACTTTTCTCAGTATGAGAAGAGTTGAAGGGAATATATATGTACACATACATATATATGCATGTATAAGAGGGTGTATGTGTGTATAAATATACATGTGAGTTTGTGTATATGTGTATACATGTATTCATAGACAAAGGGCACAGGATGAGTTGAATATGAAGGGATGATAGCTAAAAAAATTAAGAGGCGAGAGAGAAATATATTGGGAGGAGAAAGGGAGAGATAGAATATGGTAAATTATCTCATATAAAAGAGGCAAGAGAAAACTGTTACAGTGGAGGGGAAGAGCAGGAAGGTGAAAGGGAATGGGTCAACCTTACTCTCATTGAATTTCGCTTAAGGAGGGAACAACATACACACTAAATTGGGTAGCTTACCCTACAGAAAAGTAGAGGGAAGGGATAAGGGGGGGGGGATGATAGAAAAGAGGGTAGATTGGGAGAGAGAGTAGTTAGAAGCAAACACTTTTGAAAAGGGACAGGGTCAAAGTAGAAAATAGAATAGATGGCGGGCAGGATAGGATGGAGGGAAATATAGTTAGTCTTTCACAATATAACTACTATTTTGCATAACTACACATGTATAGCCTCTATTGAATTGCTTGTCTTCCCAGTGGAGGTGGGTGAGGAGGAGAGAAGGGAAAAAATCTGGAACTCAAAGTTTTAAAAACAAATGTGTAAAAAAAATTTTTTTTACATGCAACTGGGAAATAAGATATACAGGCACTGGGGTATAGAAATCGATCTTGCCCTATCTTGGGGGAGGATATAAGAGAGAACAGATTTGGGGAAGGGATAGGCTTGCTATCTTGTGGTTGGGGTAAGGGAAAGACAGGGAAAAATTTGAAACTCAAATTCTTGTGGAAATGAATGTTGAAAACTAAAAATAAATAAATTGGAAAAAATTTAATGAAGAAAAGAAAAGGAAAGGAAAAGGAATCTTGGAAGAACTTTAAAAAGGAATTAAAAAATCAAATAAGAGAGAATGAGGGAAAAAAATAAAAGCAATTCAGGAAATGATAGAAAGATAGTTAACCAATTGGAAAAAGAAATAGAAAATCTTAGGGAAGAAAATTAAAAAGGAATTCAAAATTCTAATAACAGAGATCTAGGAAAAAATAAAAAAAATAAAAGCAATCCAAGAAAATGATGAAAAGAAAGTTAACCAACTAGAAAAAGAGAAAGTAAACCTTAAGGAAGAAAATAACTTTTTTAAAACTAGAACTGGGCAAGTGAAATCAGATGGCATTATAAGACACCAAGATATAATGAAACTAGAAAAAATAGAAGAGACTCTGAAACATCTTATTAGAAAAACAACCAATCTGGAGAACAGACTGAAGAGAGACAATATAAGAATTGTTGGACTACCTAAAGGTTGTTATCAAAAAAAAGAATTTGTATACAAAAGGTAAAGTAGAAATAGAAAGAATCCACTGATCACCACCTGAAAGAGATCTTAGGAAGAAAACTTAGAGGAATGTCATAGTCAAGTTAACAAATTCCCAGGTTAAATAGAAACTATTCCAAGCAACAAGAAAAAAAACAATTTAAATACTGTGGAAAAAAAACAATCAGGATTTCACAAGATCTAGCAATTTCTATGCTAAAAGACAGTAGGTCATGGAACATTATATTTTAAAGAGCAAAAGAGCTGAGTTTACATCCAAGAATGACTTATCTAGCAAAATTGAGTATAATACTAACTGAAAAAAAATGGATATTTGATGAACTGAAAGATTTGTAACAAAAAGACCAGAGCTCAGTGGAAAATTTGATATAAAAGATCCAGAAGAAAAACAAAGAAATCATTAAAGGCTAACTATAAGGCACTGAGTAAGATCAAACTATTTACTTATGATACATGAAAATGTTTTTAATATCAGTAATTATTAGTAATATTCTTAAAACTTATTATTAGTAAAGTAGTTTGAAAGAAAGGTTAGGTTTGAGTTGTGTATGATGAGGTAATTCTAAAACCAAAATTGAATAGGAATAGGTTAAAAAAAAAGAAATTATTTCATAAAAATAGGGTATAAAAGGAAGAACTAATACAGAAGAAGCAGGTGGGGGTGAAAGGCTGGTAATATTGGAACTTTACTCTCATCTGGATTGAAGAGGAAAATATATTTATATCTCCATCTATCTATCTATCTATCTACCTGAAGAGGTGTAGAAGTCTTCTGAACTTCTAGAGAGGCAAGAGAACTGGGGGATAAGGTAGGAGAGGGACTTTGGGAAAGGTTTATTGATTAAGATTAGAATGGTGGGGTGAATAGATAAGGGAAGGACATTAAGAGGAAAGGGTAAAATAAGGAATAAGAGGGTAAGGGGAAAAGGTAAGGCAATAGGGAAAAGGTAAAAAGAGAAGCTGAGAAGGAAGATAGTGAGTAAAAATAAGATGTAGGGAAATTCACAAATAGCAATTATAACTTTGAATGTGAATGGGATGAACTCACCCATAATATAGAAATGGATAGCAGAATGAATTAAAAATCAGAATCCAACATTATGTTTACAAGAAACACATTTAAAAATGAGTGATACACATGGAAGGTTGGAGTAGAATTTATTATGCTTCAGTTGATGCAAAAAATCAGGAGTAGAGAGCCAAGATGGCAGCATAGAAGCAGCAAGGTACTGCAGCTCCCATATAGCCACCTCAAATACCCATAATATATGACTCTAAACAAATTTTAGGCTCCAAAACTCAGAAAAATACACCTCCCGCTGAAGGCAGCTTCGCAGGAAGGGTTCATCGCAGCATGCTGGGAGCTGAATCCAGCACAGCCTGAAACTGCAGCTTGGCCCTGGGGTGGCCATGACAAGCTGCAGCTGGAGCCTTCAGGAGAGTGGATCAGCAGCAGCTGTGGCAGTTTCCAGAATTATCAAGCCATAAGAAACAAGGACTAAATGAAAGGTCAGTGGAACTCAGCTAAAGTTGGGGGAGAAAAGAGGTCTGGCCAAACTGCCTCCAGGGCAAGGAAGCAGCAGAAGTGGTGGCCCTGCATCCACCTCCACGTGGCTGCTTCAGAGCTCCCAGCCTGCAGACTTCAGGAGGGCCAAGCGATCATTCAGAGGCCAAGTGCTCTTGCATTGAGCAGCCTGGATCTAGATCGTGGTCTTGGGTGGTGGTCCTGGGGTGCATTTTCAGTGAGCCAAAGCTGGTGGGGGCTGCAGCAGCCTCCTAATAGCAATGGTGGCTGCGAAAGCTCCAGCAATTTGGGACAGAGCTTTCTCCTCTGGAAGCAGAGTTCCACAGAGCTAAAAAGTCAAGTAATTCACTGGCAACATGAGCAGGCAAAGGAAGCAAAGCAAGAACAGCAACCAAACTTTAGATTCCTTCTTTGGGGACAAAAAGGACCAAAGCGTGGAACAGGAGGAAGACAACACAGTCAGAACTCCCACACTAAAAGCTTCCAAGAAGCATGAAGATTGTCTACAAGCCATAGAGCAGCTTAAGAAAGATTTTGAAAACCAAATAAGAGAAGTGGAGAAAAAACTGGGAAGAGAAATGAGAATGATGCAAGAAAATCGTGAAAAGAGAGTCAACAACCTGACTGAAGAAAATAACACCTTGAAAAATAGATTAACTCAAATGACAAAAGAGGCCCAAAAAACCAATGAGGAGAAGAATGCCTTAAAAAGTCAAATTTGCCAGATGGAAAAAGAATCTCAAAAGCTTTCTGAAGAGAATA
>JAQQSU010014826.1:0-11320 GCA_028627135.1 Pseudochirops cupreus | reverse complement strand
TGCCATAATCTTTCATAGACTCTTGTAACTGACAGTATCAAAGGCCTTGGGTAGACCAATGAACATGGTACTCAGACCTCTGTCCTTCTCCTGGTATTTCTTCTGGAGTTTTGGGCAGCAAACACTGTATCAATCATTCCTTGGCCCTTTCTGAAGCTACACTGGCTCTCAGATGGATGACTATCTTCCAGATGAAGGATCAGCCAATTAAAGTGGTCTCTAAGATGATATCTTTTGATTCATGTATAAATTGGATTTAACTGAAGCAGAGAAGGCCTCACTCAAGACAAAGTCAAGATGACTGGTGATGGCTCAGGTTTCAGTGGATGACATTAGTGTCTTCAATGTTTAATCAATCTCTAAGTGCTCCATAGAGCCTAGTTCAGTCACCTTCACAGCTATTGGAAGAAACTGTTCTCATCCTCCAACTCCACTGGGGGAAATCTTCATGTGCTTGTGATAGATAGCCCCCCTAACTCACTGATGGGTTTGTGGTCCATTGGCTACCCTCCACCTGGCTTAGCCCATCTGCCAAGATAATTTACCAAAATGTGGTCATTGTGCATGCTAGAGCTTCTTGGAGCCACAGGTGAGAGTTGGCTGAATGAGGTGGAAACCAAAAGTAAAAGGCAGCCCTAAAAAGGGCTCAGCAGCTCATACCCTGAAGGTACTATTCTTCCTTGAACACATCCTACATGCCAAATACAAATGATTCAATATGTATAACCTATAAGATTGCTTATCACCTATGGGGGGTGGAAGGAGAGATAGAATTTGGAACTTAAAAACAGGAGGATTCTGGGAAGAAGGCAAAGTAGGTCAGAAAATTCCAAGCTCTCAAGATTTTCCCCCATAAAAGAGTTAAAATAGCATCTTAGGGTGAATAAAGTGTGAGTGGAGATAAATAAGAATAAGGACGCAACTAGGGGTCCTTCTGGGACAATTTGAGAAGATCAGAGGAAAAATCCTTGGACGAGGTTTGGTCCCAGTGAAGTATAAACACTTCCAGGCTAGATTCCATTTCAACAGCCACAAATCCTGGGGTTACTTGGTTTGAGAGGCTGCCTCCACTCTAACCGCAAGAACTTTTACCCCCAGATAGTGAGGGGAGTTGGGTGTCTGAGATGAGGAAGATCAAGGGAACCTCCGCTGATAAGGAACATCAGACCCAACTGTGCTGTGGAGAGCAGCAGGGGCAAGAAGGAACCAGCAGACACCCAGTGAGTGCAGAAACAGTGAGGCAGAAAGCTCCTGACTGTGGCCACTCACAGGAGGTTGGAGGTTGACTGTGGTTCCAAGCTACATGAAAGAACTGAAGATCTGCGGCATAGGCACGATCTCCCATATTCCAGGGCTAGAGGTGATGACAAAAATTAAGTTATTACTAAAAATCCACAAGCAAAGGAGAAAGAATCCAATCATAGAAAGCTCTTATAAGCTGAGTTCATCTTCAAAGGAAGATACTGAAGTAAAGAATCTCCCAAAGAATAATATCAAATGGTCACCTGCCCCAAAAAAATTTATAGAAGATCTTAAAAAAAGACTTTAAAAATCAGATGACAGAGATAAAGGAAAAATTTAAAAATAAAAGAAGAATCCAAGAAAATCAAGAAGGTTATGAAAGAAAAATTTTAAAAATCAACCATTTAGAAAAGGAGATCCAGAATCTTAAGGAAGAAAATGACATCTTGAAAATTAGAATTGGGCAAAGTGAAACCAGCAAAATTATAAGAAATCAAGAAATAACTAAACAAAATATGAATAATGAAAAAATAGAAGAGAAAGTAAAACATTTTATAATAAAAACAACATATTTGGGGAATAGATCAAGAAAAGAAAATATAACAAATAATCAGACTAACTGAAATTTATGATCAAAAAAAGAATCTTGATACAATAATACTAGAAATAATTAAAGAAGATTGTCCTGAAGCATTAGAACGGGGGGTGGGGGTGGGGGGTGGGGTAGAAATAGGAAACAAAATCCATTGATCACCACTTAAAAGAGATCATATGAGGAAAACTCATAGGAATATCATAGTCAAATTTTGAAAGCCCTAGCTCAAGGATAAACTATTAAAACATCAAGATTAAAACAATTTAAATACGATATTGCCACAATAAGGATCACAGAAGACCTAGCAGCAGAGACATTAAAGGACTGCAGGTCTTGCAATACAACATAGTGAAGAACAAAAGAATGGAGGCTCTGGCCAAAAATACTATGCCCTACAAAGTTAAGTATTATCCTAAATGAAAAAAAAAATGGACATGTAATAAATATTCAGACTTTCAAGACTTAGTTTAAAAAATCCTGAACTCAATAGAAGATTTGATGTACTAGAACCAAGAGAAATATAAGCTACATACCAAAAACTGATTATAAGGGATTCATAAAGATAGACTATTTACTTTTTGTATATGTAAAATGTATATATAAGATTCTTATTAATACCGGGTAGCTCATAAGAAAGATTGGGGCAAACCTGAGTATGATATGAATTTAAAAATTAAAACCATTTAGGAATAGCTAAAGAAGAGTAATTATTTTATAAAAATGAGATAGAAGAGTAAGAACTGATACAAAAGAATTAGATGGGGGAGGAGGGCTGGTAATTCTGGTAACCCACTTTCATCAGGAATGGGTTTAAGAGGGAACTATATCTACATTTATATTTGAGTATAAAAGTCTTCTAAATTCATAAGAAATAAAATGGTAGGGGCATGGGGGGGAGAGAGAACAAGGGAAGGATTTTTAGACGGGAGGATAAGTGAATAGGTAAAAGGAGGGTTATAGAAGGGTATTTAGATTTATGGGAATGGAAGGATAGGGAGAGGTATCCCTGGAGAGGGGAAGTCAAGTAATAGGAGGGTAAGGTAGTGGGCAGAAGTAAAGTAGAGGAGGCAGAAGGGATAGGAAACAAGATATGCACAAACATAAAAACATAGATCAGGAGTAGAATATGTTTGGGAAAGTATATATCTATATATGAATGGATATATATCTACATCCATGTATATATCTGTAGCAATAGAGAAACATATATAAACTTTATTGTAGTCTTCTGGGATGGGAAGGGAAAAAAAGAACAAAGTAAAAAAGTGCATAGCAGAGAACAAAAGATAACTCACAAGGAAGCAAAGAAAAGACAGACAATTCTCAATACAGTGTGTATTATTTATCATACTGGCTTTCTTGAAAGAAAATTTATTGTTACATATTTTGAATCCTCTTTATGTTCTGCTCTACACATGGCATACCTTTTTCTTTCTTTCTTTGTATTTAAGTTTCAATGTTTAAGTTTATGATATGTTTTTGTTTCTTTTCTCTCTTCTGTATATGTGTTCTGGAAAAAAAAACAACCTAAAAAACTCAATGAATGTTAAAATTTGCTTTCACATGTAATTGAGGGAAATTCTTTTCTTAAAAAGTAGACAGTACTAGCACTGACCTCACAGGTTTATCATTAGGATCAAAGAAGATAATGCATATAAAGTGTTTTGCAAACCTTAATACATTACAGGAAATTTATCTATTACTGTTATTGTGTATATTCTGTTCTTCACCTCTTTAGGCTACATGCCTCAAAGTGAGGTCTGTGGATCAAAGTACACATGGAAATTTTTGTCACTTTTTAAAGCACAATTCCAAATTAGTTTTCACAGCAGTTTAAACAATTCTTTGCTCCTCCAACACTGTATTTAGTGTGTCTGTCTCTCCCACATTCCTTCTACCAATGACTATTTCTATCTCTTATCATTTTTGAAAAACTGAATAATGTGAAGTAAAATCTTTTGGGTTTTTTTAATTGACATTTCTTTTATTATTTACCACAGCCTTTAATATGGGTTTTAATATTCTGAAATTATCAAGTTTCATATACACTTAGGAGAGATTGGCTCTTGTTCTTATACATCTATTTTTCTAATACATTCTTGATAAGAGGAAGATATTTTCTCACTTAGAAATAATTCAGATATTTCATAATTACATTTGGGGGAAGAATGAAAGGTATCAAATTTTACTCCTTTTATTCCTCTAGGGTACCAACTAATTTCATAAAGTCATAAGATTTTAGAGGCCTATGGATTACTCAACCAACTTCCCCTCACTTCCCATTGTACAAGCAAGGAATATGAGACCCAGAGAAAGCAAGTCATGCAAGGTCACACAGCTGGCCAGTGGAAGAGATGGAACTGTAATCCAGTTTCTAAACTCCCAGTAATCTATTCTCTTCATTGCACAATATTGCCTCCCAGCAGAAGAGACACTGCATATGTGTATCTGGAAGAGGAAATAACAGAGAATTTCCTGTAATATTTCTGACATTACCTCATGCAGCTTTTCTGATTTTGAATCAAATCTAAGGTTTTCTGGCCCATGGAAACTTATGTCTGGTAGTTTCTGAATTATGGACTTCTTGCTACAAAATTTTGCCAATTAGCAAGTAATAGAGTAAGTGAAGTACAAGAAAGCAAGTATTTTATATCACTGAATTCTGTTGAGTGATTATTGAGATAGGATGAAGCTTCAATTATTTATGATCAGAAACTTATAAATATGCTAAACTATGCTTGCAAAAAGTAATGAAGTCTTAGCAAAGGAAAAATATCACTTCACTTTGCTATTAAATTAAGAAATGAGGGGGAAATCCTTCTTTTCTATGAATTATCAGGCATGGTTGGTGAAATTCAAGTTAATGAAGTTTCCCTACAACTCTCATAGATAAAATGTTTAAATTGCTAAGAACAGAAATTCAGAGAGTGAAACCAGGGGCTCCCCAGTGATCTAGCTAAGAGCATAGCCTAGTTCATTGATATGTGACATCCATCGCCATGCCACCCCCCTGTGAATTCATGACTATTTATCTGGGTCAGGTGGAAGGGGTCAGAGCATGGTTATTCCTATATGTTCCAATTAACTCCTTGTTTACTCTTTGCTTTTGACTAAAAGTAGCCGATACTGCCTGGTATTCCCTTGCCAGTGAACCTGACTGTCCTTCTTAAGATTTGGAGTCTTTCAAATTTAGCCCTTCTGATTTAGAAGATCCTTTAAGAGATTTTCTAGTCTATCTCTCTGTTTTCTGTGCACATCTATTCTTCCACCATTCAGGCAGCTCCCAGAATTATGGTAGATTATAACAGACAACCTCATCTAGACCCTTACTGCTGATAGGAAATCCAACTATACCTCCCTTATCAAGCACCATTCCACTATTCACAGATCTTCCAAAATGATTTTTTCTCTCTTCAGACTCTTTCATGGCTCTACCTCCTCCAAATCCTCTCATCTGACAACTTTGCCTCTTATTTTACAGGGAAAAAAATGAGGCCATTCAATGTGAGCTTCCTCTTCTTACTTCTTCCTAATTTCATATTATTCAGGTGCCTTCTGTCATAATCTTCTCCTTTACTCTAGTCTTACAGGAAGAGGTAGGCTTATTCTTTACCAAGGCTAACCTGACTACCTGCCCAAGAAGTCCTATTGCCTCCTCTGTTATCTGCGCAATGTGTTCCTCAAAGCAGTCTAAATCTATATTAGCTTTTAGACCTTCTATAGCTAACGATATATATATATATATATATATATATATATATATATATATATATATATTATGCTCCAGAAGATTTCCAGGGAAAATTGTTCCAATAACTTAAAGGAGTCCAACTATTTTCAAATTTCATGCTAACATGGTTATGAAAGAAACATAGTAATGTGTGGTTAACGAATAAACAGGTGGTGGTACATAAAGTGCTGGACTTGAAAGCAAAGTTCAAATCTTGCTTCGGACACATACCAGAAGTGAAACCCTGAAAAGGTCATTTAATCTCTTAAGCTGCTTCTTCATCTATAGGATGGGGATAATAATAGCTCCTATCTCATAGGGTTGATGTGAAGATCAAATAATAGTGTTTTATCTACCTTAGAGCTAGTTTCAAGGTACAAATGTGATATGAGAAGAAAAATCTCTAATAGTATCTCCTCCACCTATCCCTTCTTTCCAGCTATGGGGAGTATGAATGAATTATTAAGGTAGTTGCTGAACTGGAAATAAGTTCTCATCTAAGTCACCTTGTCACTTCCCTCAATTCTAAACAGTGTCCACTTACGTCTAGCATGTACCATTCTGATACCTAGTTGAAAGTTCAAGTAAACTTTTAAGGGAGCAAATATCATTCCAAAGTTTAGTTACAGTGACATTTAAAAAGTTCAAGAGACATAATTTCTGGGTAATTAATTATTTTATTAATAATGCTAGCATTTTATTAATAAAAAGGGTCAGTGGCATTTTGTAATGCCAAAAATCCTCTTAGAGATGGGCTCCATAACTTATGTGCCCTTGGAAATGTGGATGTTACTGAGGATGACAACCAAATCTAATTTATTAACAATTAATGAGAAAAATTTTTATAAATATTACAAACTCATTCAAATAAGGTTCTTGAGGGTATGTGATTGCATCACCCAAATCTTGGTCAAAAAGACTTATCAGTTTCCATATCGTGTGTGAAAAAAGGGAGAATCCATATTTTCCCAAACCTGTCTGAGTAAACACAATGAGCAGGAATCCATCAATTTTCTCAGCCTAAGATTTCCTACAATGGCTGATTTTTGGATAAGGAAGTAAAAAGTCCTTCAATAATGAGTTATTAATAAATAATCATTTTTTCATTATAATCAAGTTGTTTCTATGTGTTTAGTTGATGTCCTATAGATCAGGTTACAACTAATTCTTTACAATCAATAATATAGTATAATAAAGTCTTTCTCTATTCTCTATACATGTAGCTGTCCAGGTTCTTTATCTAGGATCCATGAACTTATTTAAAAATATTTTGATCAGTCTATTTTAATATGGTTGGTTTCCTTTTGCAATCCAATGCACTTTTATTTTGTGTCTGAAAGCATTATTCTGAGGAATCCACAGGTTTCTGCCAAAGGGGTCTATGATGCCCAAAAGGTTAAAAATTCCTGTTCTTTGTTGAAAAGAACACAAAAAAGTCTATGTGTAAGCAGCAACCAAACTCTCTCTTTCTGTGTGTGTGTATGTAATACACACACACACACACACACACACACACACATATCCATGTGTATGTGCAAGTATATGTATATATGTGTGTTTTTAAGTATATATCTATCTATGCATACAAATATATGTATATACACAAACATATATATCTCAAGAAATCAGAAGGGGATAACTGGTTGGTTTAAGGTTCTGCTTAAGTTAACATGTACATTTTTTAAACAATTACAAAACAAAGAACAACACCACCACATTGAAGGAGTTGTGACTCTTCTCACTTGCTAATTCACTATTAATGGCATCCTTCAGACAATACAACCAGGATGACTCTATTGCCCCCAGTAATGTTCAAACTCCTTTGTTGGCCATTCAAGACCTGCCCTACCTTTCCAGTCTTGGGTCATATCACTTTCTCCCCATCCATGCTTTATCCTCCAAACAAACTAGACAGCTGATTTTCCCCAACACACAGCCTGCACTTTTATGATTCTCTGTAGCTGTTCATATGCCTAGAATGTCATCCTTCTCTCTCTTCATCTATTCTCCTTCTCATCTATTAAGGACTTTTTAAACACTAGCTTTTCCAGGAAGCCTTCTAAGTTTTCACCATTGGTTCACACCTTTCTCCATCTCAAACTACACAGCACAATATATATGCTTTGTAATTCAATGTGATTCCACTAAAAATGCTTAACCATTTATTAGAAACTTAGTGACTACCAACAACAAAAAATCAAATTACAACTAATGGAAAAATATATTGTATTTATCAGGAATCCAACAGAAATAAAGCATTTGTTTTGTTGTACCATTTCTTATTTCCCAGATTTTTAAACAAATATGTATTAAGGGCTGATTTTGTGTAATGCACTGTTCCCCAATCTAGTGCATTTTTTGTATGGTATACACTCCATGACCTTCACAACAGTTCTACTTAGATACCTCATGGCAATACAGAAATGATTCTAGAGCACCAGTTCTAGCAGATCTTACCCAACTAGTATGGATCATGCAAGAGAATAGTGTGGAAGTGTTTAATAAATCTTCCTTTAATTAAATTAAATGAGATCATATATCATAGAATAATAAATCTAGAAAGAAGGAGGCTCAGACACTATTCTGACCAAATCCTTCATTCTACAGGTAAAAAAACTGAAAGTCAGGGTGTTAAGGGATTAACCTAAGGTCAAGGTCACACAAACCATAAGTGACATGGGCAAAATTAGAACTGAGATTTCCTGATACCAAAACCACAAGTTGTACCTAAGAAAGCTGCCACAAAAGAAAAGGTCAGAAAAGTCATCACGAGAGAGTTTTTTTCATTATTCCAGACACATACACAAAAAAATAGACAGTGAAGTTTCTACATGTATCTGAAGGAGTACTAACAGACCAGCCATGAATTTTTACAGTATGGATGCTTTGTGAATGTGCCATATTCCCCTACTAAAATATCATCTCAATGAGGGGAAAGTGACTCATTCAAATTTTAATGTCCTTTGATGTGTACCGTTAACCTAGAAGTTTGGTTAAAAGAGGCAAATAGGCCAGGTGATATATAAATTTCTAATGTTTATTCCCTTAAAGTTAGGAGGTACATGTACACACAGAGCTAGATTTAATTCTGACTGCCTGATAAAAAGAATTAGAAGACTTAAATACATTTTAGAACAATCCCAACTCAGGATGTCTGTGTCACTCAAATTTATGATCTCCATGTATGTTTAACCATAGCATGACAAATGAATTTTCTTAACTGAATAGGTTGTGAATAAAATATAAGAAAATTGACAAAGTGTTCATTGAAATTACAACCCAGGATATCTGTTGTTTCCTTTACCATTAACATGACATAGCATAATATATGTCCATAAAATATTAAGATAAGAAAAGTCTCATTATTCAAGGTAGTGTCTGGTAAAGGTGTCTTGTCCTTTGTAGTCATTAACAGAAGAAAGCTCTGGTCAGCTTCATCTGGCCTTGTAGTGTTGACACAGAAAGGGGTATTCTCTGGGTTTACTCAGGGAACAAAGAAAGGCATGTCTATTAGGTAGAGGTTCTTCTGGTTAATTAGTTTAGACTTTGGCCCTTACTGGGGTTTAAACAATCTTAAATGATTATCAGTATACATAGTGAATATTTACCAAATGATGTTTAATTGAATAGGAGATTCCAGTTGTCGATCAACCAAAAGGCAGCAATTTAAAGTATTCTTACCTCTCCCTAGATCAGACAAGAATCTCAATTTAAAAAAAATATATACACACACATATACACACTTATAATATATATATATATATATATATATATGTGTGTGTGTGTGTGTGTGTGTGTGTGTGTGTGTATACATGACCTGGCCTAGTGCCAGTGAGCTGCCAGTCTTACTCTCCTCTGGGGTCTTCAGTGCGCCTCCCAGTAATGCTACCAGCACATTCCACAAAGTAGAGTCAGGAGCCAGAAGAGTTAGGGATATGCAGACAGCTTTATTTCTCTCTTCATTCATCCATATCTATATCCAACCATATTTTATTCCCAGGGCTTCTCCTCTTTTATCCCCCTACTGAGCCCCTTGGCAAGTAGCCCACCTCCCTTGTAATCACCTCTGACGCCACAAGGTTCGGGTAAACACGAAAGGGAAGGACAGAGCTCACATCCCCGGAACAGAGCATATCAACAGAACATCTGGGTCACGAAGTGCAGAATAAAACAGGACACACTGACCCAGAGACATAACTGTCATCATGACTTCCGTGTTTATGTGTTACTGTCCTTCTGCATTCTCAGAATATTCTGGCGCTCATATTCCCAGGCAGAACTACACATCCCCGATCATATACACATACACACATATGTATGTATGTGTATGTATGTGGATATGCCACCAAGACATCCACAACACAGGAACACAGAAATACATGCACACATTCAGAATCACAGACACAGAGGTTCAAAAGCTTGCCATATCAGGAATGGATCTTACCTTTCACTTTGTTCTTTTTTTTTTTTTAATAAACTACTCTTCTTTTTTTAATTAATTTTTTTGTTTGTTTTTTGGGGAGAGGAGGGGCAGGGAAGTTAGGGTTAAGTGAATTGCCCAAGGTCACATGGCTAGTAAGAGTTAAGTGTCTGAGTCCAGATTTAAACTCAGGTCCTCCTGACTCCAGGGCCAGTGCTCTGTTCACTGCTCCACCTAGCTGCCCCTGTGTTCTTTTTTTTCTTAAATTATAAGCATTACTTAAAGAAAAATACATTTTGAGTAAAAACAATTTTCACCATTTGGTTTTTTTTGTTACAATTTTGAGTTGCAAATTCTCTCCCACTCTCCCTACTGTCCCCTATCATTGAGAAGGCAAACAATTTGATAAAGGTTATACATGTGTAGTCATGCATAACATATCTCCAAATTAGTCATGTTGGGAAAGAAAACATAGACGAAAAACTTCAAGGAAAGAAAAAGTTAAAAAAACAAGAACACCCAGTATACTTCAATAGGCATTAAGATTTCATCAGTTTTTTCTTTGGAGGTGGATAGCATTTTCCATCATAGGTCTTTCAGAATTGTCTTGGATCCTTGTATTGCTGGGAATAGCTAAGTGATTCGCAATTGATCTTTATACAATATTGCAGTTACCATGTACAATGTTCTCTTGATTCTGTTAACTTCACTTTGCATCAGTTCATGCAAGTCTTTCCAGGTTTTTCTGAAAGCTCATCATTTCTTTTTATTTTTTTATCTTATTTAATTTTTTAAAAAATAAGTTTGTTTATTTATTTTTAGTTTTCAACATTCATTTCTGCAAGATTTTGAGTTACAATTTTTTCTCCCTGTCATTCCCCTACCTTCATCCCAGAATAGCAAGCCTACTGAATACCCTTTCCCCCAATCTGTTCTCTCTTATATCTTCCCCTATCCTCCCCCATAACTTTCTAGTAGGGCAAGATGGATTTCTATACCCCAGTGCCTGTGTATCTTATTTCTCAGTTACATGTAAAAAACAATTTTTTAAACATTTGTTTTTAAAACTTGGAGTTCCAGATTTTTTCCCTTCTTTCCTCTTCACCAGCCCCCACTGGGAAGATAAGCAATTCAATATAAGGTGTACATGAGTGGTTACCCAAATCATTTCCATAGTAGTTATATTGTGAAAGACTAACTGTATTTCCCTCCATCCTATCTCGCCCCCCACTTATTCTATTTTCTCCTTTGACCCTATCCCTTTTCAAAACTGTTTGCTTCTAACTACCCTCTCCCCCAATCTGCCCTCTTATTTATCCTCCCTCTTATTCTC